>OX328132.1:76361227-76525721 GCA_946811695.1 Gonocerus acuteangulatus
TTGAAGCATGATTTCTTTTTTATTTTATCTTCATGAGTAATACGCTTAACGTCCCACAACTCCGGTTTGCTTTGGTACATATTTTACGTTCTATAACTTCAACTTTTAACCAGTATCTTTTATCCCCCATATTGCAAGAGAAAAGTACACGAACTGTTAAAAAAAATTCTGTTGCAACTAGCAAATAATCAGTGTTTACATCTGTTGGTATAGAAGTTTCGACAATACAGCTAGTAGCCAAGATATTTACCTCTGGCATTTATTCTTCTCTTTATAATCAGTGTTTACTCCTGACGGTATAGAAGTGTCGACACTTATAGCTCGTGATAGAAATATATATATCAGACATAAATTGTTCATGGTTTACATTAGTCAGAATTTCTCTCTGATATAAATATCCTGCAATAACTATTAAGTGTAAACGCACCCTCAGCCATGGACTTCTCAAACAACTGAAAATATGCCACGATGATAGCATCATGCTCCGTTACGGTCGGTCTGTGTGAATATCTAATTTTTCAAAAATGACGATTCAAAAATTACTCGTCTGTAATTGATCGGGTTCGCAGATTCGAGCCCTCGACCTCATCCTGATATCGCTTTTATTTTTATTTATTTATTTAAATTTTAACGTCCATTTATTATTAACTAGGAATTTTAGGACGGGTTATATATAGGTTACCACCCTTTTCTAGCCAGGATAGGGCTGATGCCTTTTCTTTTTTCTAAAGAAAAGCCACCACCCCTAGTGGGAATCGAACCTACGACCTTTGGCTCAGAATGTTAAGTGCTCACGCCTTAACCCATCGGGCCTCCCGCTTTTAGTTTTGACAATTTATTTATTGATGTGTATCCAAGGCGACTCGCTCTTGATAATGTTTACCGATGCATCCAATCATAAACACAAATATGTCATTGGAACTACACATATACATTTATATGATCTTACATATACATCTAATTATAAACTAAAAATAGAATTGCTCTAAAGAAAAGAAGTATAAAAAACAAAATAAATAATTTAAGTGTGACATATAAAACGTTGAAAAACTTTCAAGTAATTGCATAATAATTTAGTATTTAATTTAATTGTGGACTGCCACTTTCACTGCTTGCACTATATCGGTAATTAAACATGTTAGCCGTTAAAAATAAAGGTTAAACAACGAGAAAAGAACGATATTGGTTTTAAATCAGCCATGCAGAGATCTCATTTTGGATGTGGTCTTTGTAGCAGAAGGTTTTGCCTTCCTATGGATAGGCTGTATTATAAAGTTTTAACTAGTTTCATTGCCTCTGAAATTAAATCATTGGATGTGAATCCGGTGGGGCAGTTTTAATAAATGACTGATACGTAAAATATATTTTATCTGATTGTTTGATTTACTACCTCATTTTCATTTATTTTTTTTTAGCATCATTTGAGATATTTAAAACCTTTTTCATTTTAGTGTTAGCAGTCCAGGCAACGAATGCTTAAAAACAGCTATAGATGGAAAAATTTGGATCAACATTTTTGACTTCGTAACTTTTTTTGGGCTGGATAGGAGGTCCACATATCAAAAGTCCCCGCCCTTAGCCTTTGTGCCGGGGGGGGGGGAGGGGGGGTTTAGAAGGTCCCAATTTTCGGGTATTCACTTATATCTCGGAAATGCTCTAGCGACCTGACTATTATATAACAAACGAAAGCTGATTAAATTTCCTACAAGTTTTACTCAATAAAGTTTTTCGAGATATCTTTAGTTTTCGAAATATCCGCTATTGAATGTCAGTCATTTTAGGGAAAAACACTTTTGCCGCACATGTTTTCCCTTTTCGACGGGCTAACTCTTTTAGGATAAACCCAAAAAATAAATTACGGTTATACAGTTGTAGAATATTGCATTCCCTTCAAGAATATATATTACTTTGCTATTTTATGTATTTTCCTTCGAACGTAAAAACAATTTCAGTGTTCATCGTGACATCTGAAATTTCTGAAAAAATGTAGATGGAGATAGTTAGCCGCTGTAGAGATACGAAGACAGGTATAGTTGGGATTCGGCTAGGAGAAAAACGTCAGACTTTCAAAAAGAGATCTGTATTTTGGACGTTTCGACTGCACCAATGGCAGCCTTCTTCAGCTCTAGAGAATGCCTAGGGGGCAGGGGGGAAGTTGTCCTCGAGGTCTTCCTCCCTCCCCCCTAGGCATTCTCTAGTGCTGAAGAAGGCTGCCATTGGTGCAGTCGAAACGTCCAAAATACAGATCTCTTTTTGAAAGTCTGACGTTTTTCTCCTAGCCGAATCCCAACTATATCTGTCTTCGTTTCTGAAAAAATGTGTGGCAAAAATGTTTTTCCCTAAAATGACAGTCTTTATAGGAAATTTAATCAGCTTTCATTGGTTATAGAATGGTCATGTCACTAGGACGCAGGGTTTCCGAGTAAGTATAAGAAAAACCCCGAAAAACATGACCTTCTAAACCCCCCCCCCCCGGCACAAAGACTACGGGCGGGGACTTTTGTTATGATGACCTCCTATCCAGCCCATACAAAGTTACGAAGTCAAAAATTTTGTTCCAAAAATTTCAATCTATAACTGTTCGTTGCCTGGACTGTAGTTGCCGACATGCCTGAACAGTTTCTTCGCCCTCTTAAGGAGCTATCTATGAAAGCTACGTACATCTCAAAAAGTAACTTCGGGATAAAAATGTAAATAAAATCCAATTTTCTGTGTAATTTGAGCGTGTTTTCACATAATCCTTATAAACTGTGTGATTTGGTTGCTTGGAATATACATTCTTAATATTTCGGCTTCCATGGGACCAAATTAACACTGGCGAAACTGCGAGGGGTTTTATGGAAATTCACAACTAAAGTTATTTCCAGAATATTTGTCAGATTTCCACGATCTCCAGAGTTAACACAAATAGTTAACTGAAATCCAAGTAGATTCCACTTTCCTTCGAAACGAAAAAATATTATGAATGGCATCAATGACTTAGAAAATATATCCTGTAAAGAAAATAAAAAGATAGCCTCTTTTTAATTCTCTCTATTTCTTTTATAAATTTATCTTTTAAAAAGTCAAGAGACATTGAATAGGATAAGATTCCATTATTCAAACTTGCATAATAAAAACAGGAAACTCCACGAAGAATAGCCACTTCAGAGAAAGTCTCTATGCCTTCTTGGATCATTGAGCTCTGATAAAGAATACACTGCAACAAAACTGAATACTATCTCAGGAAGCAAGTCATTAAAGCCACATCACCTCTTACGTATTACTGCCAATGAAGTAACTTTAATAAATCCAAAAAAAAAATGGAGCTCCACTGGCCTGAACACTCCGTGCTTAAGGTCGTGGGTTCGATTCCTACTAGGAGTGATGGCTTTCCATTCGAAAAAAGAAAAGGCTTCGCCCCTACCCTGGGTATAAATTCGTTCCATGTAGAAATTAACGTTAAAATTTATATAATAATAAATGTTTTTTGACCATTTCCTAAAGAAAGAAAATTTTGATTTAATGTTATTAAAGACCATGTTAGACAAATGGTGAAACTAAACCAAATTTATATAGTACAAGGTGTATCAGCTTTTAAACGCCTTAGTATATTCATTAAATTAAACATACAGTAATAAATGACTCGTCAAATGAAACAGTTTTGTTCATTGGCACTACAATTATAAAAATGGGACCATACGTCTTCCAGTCCGCCATCTTTTCTACTAGTACATTCTAACGGAGAGCGACAAAAAGAATGTGAGCACATCTTCGCTGTTGCCATCGAACGAAACTATTTGAGTTTTTTTTTCTTTTTTTCCTTTCTTGTTAATATCAACAATATGTTAAACATTTTTTCGGTTTTGTTACAATAACATTGAGAGGCATGATGTGGGAATATGTAAAATTACATAACCCACTAGACTAATACATTGTGTGCACTGCAGGTGGAATGTTAAAACAAATTGTCTCTAGGCCTCCGCAGCTTTATTCTTCGTATGAGGATTTTGTGGATTATGAAACGAGGACAGAGAGTATATCAAAGGATTTTGATGGCTAGGAAGATCGAAATGGAACTTCTGATAGACTAATTTGTCCAGGGATTGGATAAAGGGGATATTAAAGTCATTATGCAGGGTTAGATTCGAGATGCTGTAAGGAAGGAATATGTTACATATATATATATATATATATATATATATATATATATATATATATATATATATATGTAAGAAAGAAGGATTTTGAATTGCATTATTTGTATTCTGTTGGAACTGAAAGGTTTAGTTGAACCCATAAGTTCATATTGGTCGGAGTATGGTATTGTATATAACTTCTATGCTAGTAAATGAAAGCGTGATAAAAGTTTAAAATGCCTGGTTAGTTCCTGTCTTTTCTGTGATACGTGTGGCTTCCAAGCTGAACGTTTGTGTGGTATTAGTCCTAAGTATCTTATTTGGGATTTCTGTGAAATTATGTTTTGGAGGGTTATTGGTGGGTAGCTTGACTTACGAAAAGTGACTGTCTAGATTTTCCTTCCGTTACGTTGATTCTCCTCCATTTATTTAGCCATTGTTGAAATATAAATTGGTGTTCTTGAAAGAAATTGGAAGCGAAAATTGGGTTTTGTTTGACAGTGAGGATAGCGGTGTCATCAGCAGACATGTAGATGTATGTTTGGGGATGGAAAGGAATGTCAGCCCCTTAAGTATATAAATAAGGAACAATACGCAATAAGAATTTCACCCTGTGGAACACCCGTACGTTGGGTGATGAAAGAGATAATGATAGCTATAGGATGTCTGGTAAAGAGAAGAGGTAGGATTTCATTATGACGTAATATGTTGAAGGTAGGTTAGGGTTAATTTGATTTTAATCAGCAAGCCCTGGTGCCACAATCGATCGAAAGCCAGAGCCACATCAAGGAAACCGCCAGAGCAATACTGATTATTCACGAAGGACGAGGATATGCTGTCGACGATACGGTGGCATTGGTGAATTGTAAAATGGGAATGGTGAAAACCAAACTGAGAAGATGGGATAATAGGATCCAGGCGAGAATAAAGGCGTTTGAGAAGGAGTTATCTTTCATTTGACGTATCATTTAAAACTGTAGCTTTACTGTCGCAAATATCTCCCATCTGTCGCAGAGCGGCAGATAAACCGCACCTCCATCACACGTGCTTGGCAAGTGTCCAATGAATATGCTCCTGGTCTCATGGAGACATTATAATGTAAAGCACAAAATTATTTGTCTTCTTCATGAACAAGAATTTATATGCCTTGAAGAGGTTTATGGCGTTGATGATGACCTAGGTCCTAGATATGCCGACATAATTGCCTTTAAGGAGAAATCGAAAAAAGCGTACGTTATCTAACGTACAGAGAGATAGGAATTAATACTGAAAAAAATGTATACCATTTGTAAAGAATTCTATCAAGAAAGATTCCAAACAAATTTGGCGCGAAGAATATATTTAGTTCAAGACCTTTGGTTTGGAGCAAGAGGGACGATTCCAAAACAGACGCAAGACTTCCTGCAAGATCTAGGCGTGGACTCTAACGAACTACGTATCCTCGCGGAATCAATTTTGATAGATTCCTTTGGAATACTACACAATCCTATTTACTGGAGCTAACCAGCTGATTATCAACCTTTCTAAAATCATTTCACCAAATTGGTTCAAATTCATCATCATAACTCAAATATTATCAAAATTCGTTTAATATTAAACCTATTTAAAGCTCAAATATACATATATATACAAATTTGAACCACCATATATATATGTATATGTATATATATATATATATATATATATATATATATATATATATACATATATATACAAATTTGAACCACCGGTATTTTCGAAATCTATGGGTTCTGAAACGTGAATTTTCCTAGTCGGTACTTGATGATGCGTCATCCTCATAAGCGGGTTTCCAGCCTATGGAAAGAGGGAGGAAACACGCTAAAAGGAAATTTATGTAAGTTTATCTATTAATTGTCTTATGTTGTGGCATTCTATATAATTAATAATTTAGTTTAATCGCATAGAAAATTAGACACGAACCAAATTAACATTTCAGAAGATATATCTGACCGTTAGGATTAGCAGGATAGAGATAATCCGGGTCAGTTTCGTTTATTCGGGGGTCCTAAACTTCGGACACATTTAATCCGGCAGGGGACCCTTATTTTCTGTTAACTGCAACTTATTTTAATGTTTTAAATGAAGAAGTCAAATTTATTTATTGGGTTGGTTGGTTGATTTAGTATTCAAAAACAACCATCTACTAGGTTATGAACTAACTACAACAACTACTCCCGAGTCTCCCCGTGGTCTAGTGGTTTACGCCTTGGATTCTCTTGCGGGAGATGCTGGGTTCGAGTCTCACCGGCAGCAGGGATGTTTCTCTTTTCAGGGCATCTTGAGAAAATTCCAGGCTGCACCATGGATGACGGCACTAATAGCCCAGACGTCGGTGTGCTGTAAAAAAAAAAAAAAGAAAAAATCTAGATAATATAATATACAGGTGTAGCCAAGACAATGTTTGTATGCAAGTAATGCCTACAGGCGAATGCGTAGGCAAGGAGCAAGTACCTTCCTAGGGAGGTTTTTTTATAAATCAGTATGCAAGTGATCTTAAACCTGCTTACAATAGCTCTATAATTTCCGGAGTGTTACAGGTTTAGTCAACACGTCAAAGGTGTCACGGTTCCGTGAATTGACATTTTCTGTTTACGATTATGTTCTTCGTTTGTTCTTCATATTTTTAACGTTTATTTAGTATAGTGTTTTTCTTTCGAGCAAAACCCTATGTGAAACGCTTTAGTGGCTCTGTCGTCTTTCAAAAATGGTACTTCATCTGGAGAGAAGACACGCGCATAATTTAAGTAACATGATTTTATGTATATGTAGAGATAATTTATTCATCCCAAAATGGAGACGATAATGAGATGTCATTTCTGCATAACGACCAAAAAAAAAAGATTTTTTTTAACGTTGACTGCTACTGCAGTCGAAAGCGGCTAGGCCCTGTGCACCATAGACTTGTGTGCAAGTCAGAGGAAAGCGGGACCCACGTATTGTTGACTTATTCAGCAGTCCATAGCTCCTCGCTTTCTTCCTTTTCTCATTACTTTAGAGCCATCTAGCGATACCATAGCATACTTCTAGTAATCCAGGCTATAAATAGAGGGTGTTTGAGGTTTTTGGCTGTTTGAGCTATTTATGCGAATTACACCTCGTTGCCCTCTGAAGGAAGATGAAGTTTTTAAGTCCACCGGTGTCGTATCCAAAGTCACGGATCAAAAAAGAGGATAGGAAGCTTATTGGACGCATGTATTGAGTATATATTTTGCTTGTTTATTATTTATAACATATAGGACAAATGGTAAACAGAAAAACTTTTTTATTTTACACGCATACATTATATAACTCAAAATTAAGCAAAGATAAATACAAATTAATAAGGACTGTAAAACACAACATAAATACTGCTGTATATGTACACAATTCAGTGCGTTCATAACATTTTAATTCCATTAAAACATGTATTAATAAAGTTTATTCGGAACTCGTTTCTTGTCTACAGAATGTAAAATAATGTGTTTTCACTTTACCAAAAATAATATGTTATTCACTACAATAGACAAATTGTCCACTGAAGTGATTACATAACAATAGTATAAATGTAATTTCATTATAATTAAAAGTTTATAAAATTGTATTTTTCTCATTTGATTAAGGCATAAATCAAGCCTATCCCTGTAGCTAACGCGCATGACGATTTCATAAACTAGGGTGCACCTATTGGGAGGATGAAAACATTTTCAGCTATTTTTAATAATAATTCATATTAATATAACAATATTTAATATAAATTCGGCCATTAAGTAGTTAAAGCGGCATTGAGCTGGAATGAAAAACTGATCCCTCGACGCATTCTCCCTTGAAGTTACCTTTCTCGAGAAGTTTAATTCCAACTTCAAGAAGTTAATAATTAATGGTTCGTCTTCTACAAGAGGAACGAGCCTCAGCTTCATCCTCAAACTTCCTCTAACAACAACTTCTATGTCTTTCTTTTAATTAATGTGAATGTGTTACTTAAATAGCTTTTATTTTTAGCCTGTCGCGGGGTGGTTTAAAAAACTTTATGAAGTTGGAAGAAAGAGTATTTTTCAATTATAGACATTATTGTTTCTCCAATAGGATCTCCAAACGCAAACCACAATTCCTTTTTGTTGGTAGAAGGAACGATTTTGTAACTTCAGTGCTTACAAAACTGTAATAACTGATTTACGTCGGGTCTTCTTTTAAAAAATGTAAGAAGAACCGTTTAACCTAAACCTACTTATTAAATCTATAAAAATACATTTTTTAATTATGTTTCTGGTTTGAGTACTTAGTATCATGGGATTCAGTTGAAATATTTTCTTCATGTTAGAAATTCATCCAAACTAAATGGTTTAAATTTCAGTTTCGTTTAGAGTTAAGAAGGATTAGAATAAAATATTTTATTACCAGGCAAGGAAAGTTTTGGGAACTTCACGTGCTTTCCTTAATATCTCGAATACGATTGGGTAATCGTGGTAAGTGGAAGGCGACCATTCGAAATATTACTAAATGATCTACAATAAAGATTCTCAAGAACGTTTTAATTACGCGATGTCAATCGGAGAAGTAAGTGCTAAAACTTCAAACGTGTTTGCTTTGTTCTTTTAAACGGATTTAGGTGGTTGTTTAACTCACTTTTTAATGGGTTGTTGTTTTGTTTTAAATTACATTTATCTGTAAATTTAGTATTACCGCCCACTAGGCTTCTGTTTTTAGGAGAAATCCGGGTGAAGCATAACTGGATGTTTGTAACCGTATAAACGTGAAAAAAGAATACCTTCGTAACTAATCTTCAGTAAAACAGATAGATTCAGTGGAAACATTTTCTAAATGTTTGATATTGATTTAAACCAATATATGAAAATTTTGGTTACGTTTGGAGTGTAGGAAGTATTATAAACAATATATTTTATCAACACACATTAATTTTAATTATAACGTCCATTATACGAATTTTTGGACGTGTTATCTATACGTTACCACCCTTTTCTAGTCAGGATTGGGCTGATGCCTTTTCTTTATTCTAAAGAAAAGCCAACACCCCATAGTGGTAATCGAACCCACGACCTTTCAACATACATTAATTGTTTTAGGATTTTGTTTATGTTTTTAAACATCTTGAAAAAGGTTAGGAATGTAGAAAAAATAACCTTACGAAACCAACTAATAAAACGCTTCTCTAGTAGTTTTCTAAAAGACGATCCCAGTTGGACAATAAATGCCTAACACATCAAAATTGTAGGTTATGTTCATACTAACGGTTGATTATGTCAATTTTTTTTCGTGATTGCTTGAAGCAGTAACATGAACTTGTTAGTAAAATATCATACGTAAAATTAAAATGAAACTCTACTTTCCGTGCATAAGATCATCTAAAATCTAATTTTTCTTCAAGATATCATTGAATTAGGTGTTTATAGTTTTCACAAAATATCGTAAACAAATATTAACTGTTCTGATTTTCAGCTTTCCAAATGAAACTGGGAAAAACAACGTCATAAAAATGCACTAAGATGACGCAGTTCCTGCAATTTGGAATTTTATATAATCGTAAAACAAGAGACAAGAGTCGTCCCAAGTGCAGCGGCATACGAAATGATATTCTGGAATGTCCGTCAAACATTCCTGTAAATGAAATTTTGATTGGACAATTTCTCATTTGAAGTTCCCCATTTTCCTGACGTCCCTATGAATAGCGCTTACATATTCCGTTCCCTAATTAATTCAATACCTGACAATTATTTATTTATTCATAATATAAATTTGGTAGGTCATTTAATGAATAATTCATTACGTCAAGTGAATAATTGTTGAATTTGTATTTATAGCTTAAAAATAATTTGATATTTTTTCCCGATAAACTGTCCTTATAGTTCAATTTAATTGTAATTGAATCATTTAATTTAATTGTCTAATGAAATTATACGTTCCCAACGTTGAAGCATTTAAAATTGTTTAGATGCAAACACTCTCTTGCGGGCTATAAATAGAACGTAAAACAAAATCCGTCACGCAGGGCAACTGAGCACAAATCTAATTACATTCCATAAATAAGCTTATATAAATACAAAAATATGAATAGTTTTATTATTTTATATCTAAAAATGAACATTTGACGCAATTATGAACTTCTATTTACTGATGTTACGGAATAAACACCAACTTATAATTTAGCCATTCCAATTTAATAATAAAAAAAAAAAATGTTCCTTATTGGTTGAGCAGCATGTCTACCGAATTTCGTTGCAATGAACTAAAAAACGAGTTGTACAGTTAAATTTATAATTTCGCTCTAAATTTTTTTTTTATTTATTTATTTATTTGAAATCTGTACAAATTTAAAAGGACAATTATCAAGTCTGATGATACAGATATGCTATGAACAGATTGACAATAACAAAAAAAGTAAAAATAAAATAAATCAATAAGCAATTTGAAAGAAGCCAACCATTGTTAGCACTTCCAGAGCTGTGCAAGTAAATATTATAATGATCCCTAAATGGTCTGATATGTAAATTATATCGGGGCCACTGTCTCTTGAGCCGCCTGGGAGGATTGTCTGGATGGGATTGGGAAGATAAGGATAGACCTTCGGGATTAGGATGGTGAGACAATTTGGAGTGGAACGTTTGGAAACGGGTTTTAGCAAGGTCAAGGACAAATAGGATGTTAAGGTCATTGTGTAGGGTTTTGTTGGAAACATAGAAAGGAGCATTTACAATTTTACGAAGTACTTTTGACTGGAATGCCTGTATTCTGTTGATGTTAGATGGTTTTGCAGATCCCCAGAGTTCAAGTCCGTATGTCCATATTAGTCTAATGATTGTTTTGTATATCGTTAGTTTGTTCTCTATCGATAATTTAGATGAGGGTCCAAGGAGTCGTCTAAGTACTCCGTATTGTTTGTTCAGTTCCTGTCTTTTCAGTCTCGTGTGAGGGTTCCATGTCAGTCGGCTGTCAAGGTATAATCCTAGATATCGAACCTCGTTAGATTCCGGGAGAGGAGTGTTTCTGAGGTAAACAGGGGGGCATGATCTTCGGTTGAGAGTGAATGTCACTTGTTTGCATTTTTCTGCGTTGATTTTTATTCACCACCTTTCACTCCAATGTTGTATGGCGGAAAGATGTTCCTGCAGGTTTTGGGATGCTACTGAAGGGTCAGGGGAAGTTGACAGGATGGCTGTGTCATCAGCGTATGTGGTAAGTAGGGTTTGGGGGTGTGTGGGAATATCCGCAGTGTAAAGAAGGAAAAGGAGGGGACCGATAATACTCCCTTGGGGGACTCCAGCATTTATGGAGCAGGTTGGGGAAAGGGTTGTACCTTGCTTTACTTGGAAGGATCTATTTGAGAGGTAGGATTTCAGGACAAGGAAATAGGTGTGTGGAAGAATAAGATTTACTTTGTTCAGTAATCCCGATTGCCAAACCCGATCGAATGCTTGAGCAACGTCGAGAAAGGCACTCGTGCAAAAACTCTTACGTTCAAGGAGGATATTACATCTACGACTCGTAAGCATGTTGGATTGTGGAATGTTGGAAGCGGAAACCAAATTGGTGGTTGGGAATTTTCTTTGAGGATTCTATGATAGGGAGGATTCTTTTATAAAGGAGTTTTTGGAATATTTTAGACATTAATGGGAGGAGGCTGATAGGTCGATAGGAAGAAGGGCAATCGGGAGGCTTAAAGGGTTTGGGAATAACGATAATGATTGAGTGTTTCCAGGGATTCGGGAAATGGGTTGTTCTTAAGATTGAGTTATACAGGTATGAGAGGAATGTGATGGCCTTCTGGGGGAGGTTTTTAAGTATTGTGGAGGTGATAAGGTCGTAACCGGGAGATTTCCTAGGGAGGTGTTTAATTATGTATTTTACTCCGGACGGATAGAAAGCTTTGGGAGGGAAGGACAAAGGTAAAGGTGAATTTAGGTAATCTTCGATATTTTCATCGTGAGAGGGACTTATTTGAGGATTAGGGGAGAACACTGTGGTCCGGTGTGTGGAGAGTAAGAGTGCCTTTTCTTCATCACTTCTGGCCCAGGTCCCATCGCTGCGTTTGAGAGGAATTGGGTGAAACTTAAGGATTTTACGGGTGACTGTCCACAAAGAAGTCTTGTGTAGAGAGGGATGAAAGGTATTCGTTAAAGAATTCTGAGCGGAATTGGGATAGGGAAGATTTCAGCTGTCGTGTCAGTCTGTTGTATGCGTTTCTGTCCGAGGGATAACGGGATCTTTGCCATAGAGCTCTGGCCCGTCGCTTGGCTGCAAGGAGCTCTTGTATGTGGCTTGGGAGTTGCAGCTTGGGTGGGGAGGAAAAACTAGGGGTTGGTCGGCATGAATTGCGAGCACTGTCCTGAATAGCTTTAGTTTCAGTGGCTTTGTCTAGCTCTGTAGGGGTTTTAAGGGAAACTGTAAGATCTATGGAGCGCTCTAAGATAGTCTGAAATTTTTGCCAGTTGATAGGACCGGGTGTAAGGGTTGGTTGTAGAGGTCGGGATACAGGGGGTGAGAAGAGGGTTAGAAGGATCGCAGAATGGTCCGACGATAGGTCGAGGAGCGATTCAACAGAAGTCGCTATACCTCCCAAGCCAGGCGAGATGAAGAAATCGACTAGGTCAGGACTGCGGGATGGGTCGGTTGGCCAGTATGTTGGTGTGTTGGGAGATATTGGACGATAATTCTGGGAGTTAAGGATATCGTAAAGGATTTCGCGTTGTAATCACCCCCGGTGAGGAAACAAGGACCAAAGGATTGGAATATTGACTGGAATTCGGGATGGTAAATGGTGTGATTGGGAGAACAATACACTGCGGACAATATGATATCGAAGGGAGAAAGGGAAAGGGATATGGAAGTTACCTGCAGGCTTGCTGATGCGATGCTGGACTCTTGATGGTGCTTGATTTGGTTCTTGATAAGAATTAGAGTCCCATGCTGCGCCAGAGATGGATGGTCGGTTCGATAATAGGAGTACCCCTTAACACCGAAGGACATGGAGTTTTTCAAGTGTGTCTCAGTTATGAGGGCGATGTCGATGTTTTTGTTAGTTAGTAAAAGTGTCAGTTCTTGTCTTCTTGTTGTAAGTCCGTTGGCATTCCACAAAAGGATAGAGAGATGGGTATTATGGCGTTGCATTTTGGGATTTGGGAAGGAAGTGGGCTATAAGGGTGGTCATTAGGTTTAAAAAGGTCATTAGGTCATTAGTGGAGTAAGGAGGGTTTCATGTTTGTTTAGGAAGGAGGAGAAAAGGTTCATAGGATCTTGAGCATGATGCTGAGGAATTTTATTAGACGGTATGTGAGGAGTTGGGAGGCAGGCGGGTTTTTGGCTTGAGAAGGAATAGTAGAAGAGGTAGGAAGGGAGGATGGTTCTTGTCGTTTAGTTTGATTTTTCGGAACTGGTGTTGGGACAGGTGGCTTCATCTTCTGGAGCGACGTTAGTAAAGAGGAATAAGTCACATTCGGCCGACGAAGAGCAAAATCCTTCGGAGCTGGAGCAGGTCGTAGAGGTGGGAAGTGGGATGATCCGCTGGGTGGTGATGTCTTCACGGCTTCAGTGAATTGCTTTAGCTGTGTTCTTTGCCTTTGCACTCTTATTGTTTTTAGTGCTTTGTACACTTCGCACCCTTTATAGCTGGCAGTGTGATTTTCGCCGCAGTTTGCACAGCTCGGAGGAACGTCAAGTGGCTTTGGGCAGTCCTTAGAGGAGTGTTCGCAGCCGCATTTGACGCATTTTGAAGTGTGGTGACAATATGAGCGCGTGTGATTAAACTCCTGGCAGTTTTGACAGTGAATTACTTCACCCCGACGTCGTGGTTCCTCCACTTTGATTTTTGTATACAGTAAAAACTGTTCGTGAAAAATCTCCTTGCTTTTTTCGTTCTTCTCCAAGTCGACGAAAAAGAGAGGTAACTGTGCCTTTGTTACTGGGTGCCGTACATTATGGGCCCTTTTGACGGAGTATCCCTTCTTGACCAATTCGCTAATGATGTCTGCTGGTGGAGGTGAGTGGTGGAGGTGGCGGATAACCACCCTGTAGGATTTATCTTCGGGTAACTGGTAGCAGTGAAAATCTGCTTTCTTACTTTCCAGGTGCCGGATGATAGTTCTGTATACATCGCTGTCGGTGGGCTTTATAACGATGTCGTTAAACCTTGCCCGACATTGAAACTTGTTCTCTCCAACAATTTCTGTCAGGGTGTTGCAGAGCTTTTTGAAGTCGGATACCTTCCGGAGATAAATATTAGGCGGTTTCAAGGGATCGCGTGATGAATCCTAACTCCCTTTGTTAAATTCTGAGCTCCGAGAGTGAGTTGCAGGGTTGTTTTGATTAAGAGAAGACTTCTTTTGCTTTATTTTGGGGGGTGTTAAAAGATCAGTTGTTCTCTTGCGTAGTCTTTTACGTCTACCTGTGGCGACGTTTTCAGAATCATGGGTAGAAGTAGACTCGATCACAGACATATGTTGTTCGCTAGTCTCAATTGATGACATTGTAAGTATTTTCAATAATAAATAATAATAAAAAAAATAAATAAATAAATAAAAAAAAATAAAAAAAATAAATAATAATTGTCCCTGGCGAGCTGCGAACTCCGGTTATTTCAGTCCGTAGAGTTGAATGCTGCCACTGAGCCTAGGAGGCTGACGATGTAGTGCAGACACTAGTATTTAAATTACTAAAGGGGCGAAGACAGCCTCTCTATCAGGCGAGTGCAGGAGCACCCCCACCACTAGCCTCAGCTAGGGTAAAGGCCTTCACAAAGTGAAAAGTGAATGATTTTACTCACTTATTTTGTGATGATCTAGTGAGTGAAATTTCTTCTAATTTCAGAATAATGTTCACCAGTGGAACAGCTACCGCTGTGCCACTTTTCATTCACGGGGAACACCTCGATCCACTTTAAAAACACTAGTTTTACGGAGCTTTATACAACACTGTGTCATGGGCTACTGCTGGGACACTACTCCGCTCTAGAATAGACCCACTGTCCTTATGGAGATTTAGATTATTTTTACGAAAAATCTTTGTATTTAGGGCAAACTAGTAATATTGGTCGGGAATAACCCCCCTCCCCCTTTCCGAAGGACCAATTTTACTGGTTAATGAACCCGCCAATTCGTTTATTAAATGGATACTTGGGGGGGGGGGACAAAAACTGTAGCCGTCATCTTGGTAATACTCAACATGGTCTGGTGGCAAAGCCTTGGAATCTCATGCGGGAGATTTAAGTTCGAGCCCCGCCTGCAGTCATTTCGGGGCCAGTTGAAAAAAATGCCTGCTGCACCATGGATGTTTATAAAGTGGGATAACCATTTCAAAGCAGGGCAATAATGGCCTAGAAGTCGGTGGAACGTAAAAATATAAATAAATAATTTATAGATATATACCATAAATAGATAAAGATACCTAGATAGATAGATATACCTTAATAGATAAAGATTTGACACAAAATCTTTCATAAGAGCAACCTTAAAAAATACATTCCTTCGAAATATATATATATATATATATATATATATATATATATATATATATATACATATACATATACACATATACTAAATATGATTGATTGAACAATGCTGTACTCATAAGTAGTAAGTCACTTTCTCGGAATGGAAAAACTCATATGTTTCAATTATAAAGAAACTTTAAAATTTAAATAAATAAAATACTTTAATTAGCCTCATGGGATTCTCGTTTATTTTCTTAAATATCTCAAATCCGAAAGGTAAATCGTGATAGAAGTGAGGCATTTATTCGAAAGCTTAATACAGTTTCTACAAAAAACGATTCTAATGACATTTTTGATGGAGCGATGTTGTTCGGAAATATCGGTGCTTAAAATTCGAAATTGATGACTTCGTTCTTTTGAACGATTTCTTGCAGCTTTTTTCCTCAGGTTTTTTTTTTTTTTTTTTTTTTTCATTTAAGTGTAAAATGAACATTTTAGAAATAATCAGGTATGTCAATTAGAAATATATTTTTAAGTCTTTCCTTTAGCGAAACTTAAGGAGTGAGTAATTTGGGATTAGGATACTGTCAGTTTCCAGTACATTGTGGTGCCAAAGGATTTTCTTTTTTCTTTTTCTCTCTCTCTTCCCTTGTTACCTCACTATAGAACACGTATGGAGACATTCATTTTTATGTGTCTAGTTCCGTGATATTACTATGGTATAAATAACGTAAAAACATATCTTATGTAATTATATACACTTCCTCATTTAATTTTTAATTTTTTTTTCACTTTTAGATTAAGTCTTATATATCCTTGGAGTTCCTTAATATTTCTGAATGGCGTGGTTTACTAATATATTAATTCCAATATACCACAATAATTAATAATAATATTTTAGTACTAGACCAACCTTGAGTTCAATTAATAGGAGTATTTGCTCGTTTTACGCTTTTCTACTGTGCATCATCTTCATGGAAATTGGCACCGGGAGACTCGTTGCTTCACATTCCAAAATTCTTTCGTAAAACATGGGCCTTTTTTAAGCGAGCCCATCACTAATTAAAGTCAGCAAGCCTTCGAACCAGTATCTCCTCTGTGGTAGTCCGGTACACTAACAACTTTATCACTTACATATTTCAAGCAATAACATATTACCATTCCATGGCTATTGAAGTAGATTATAGGTTATGCTTGGCTTTGCAATGGGCGTAGAAAAACCAATGTTAAGGGGCAATTTGATCGTCCATTCGATTTCTTTTTTGACAAAAAATACCTAGAGTATTGTGTATCTGATTGTTCTCATAGTTATCTGCAATGTCAATACACGTTAATTTGTACTATATTTCGAAGAGAGAGATATGTGATTGGAAAAATTGGTGGAAGAATATGCTGTGAATACGTACAACACTCAATAACCCAATGGTACTGGCGATACGTCCTAAAACAGAGACCGTGTAGTATTACTCAGAGTCAGCAATAATGTAACTAATGTAAGGCAGAACGATTTGTAGGCGCAATGCGGCCTGATTACTGAACGTCATAATGAATCGAGACATTTGATAGTTAAAAAGTCCGACTCGCAGGAACTGCGTCATCTTAGCGCGGTTACGTACATCTCGAAGAAATGGAATAAATTAGCATCACAAATCACAGGAAACTGACAGTAGCCAACTTACACAGAAGTGGATAATTCTTAATCTGTATAAGTTGATACAATTATGTACTGAAAACTTACTTACCCTTTGACTACTGCTGAGTAGGCTCTTCTTAACAACCAAAAATTCGTTGTCATTTTAAGTATCTTGTTTTACTAGCAAATTCGTCTTACTGTTATAATCAACTGTAAATATGTGCTTCATGGCGAATAAAATTCCATTCTGTCGTGGGTTAAATCTTTCTATAAAATAAGAAATAACGATAACTTCAGTTGGAGGCTATGAGGAAGGTTATATAGACAGCAGAATTCAAAACAAACTACGTCATCATGATTAGCCACAGCCATCTTGTTTACAACAGCCACTTCAAACTTATTATTACCAATACCTTTCACCGTTTCTTAGCTTATTTTACTACTATACTAATTTTGCTGATAAATGCAATTTAAAACAAGAAAAAAACAATTAAAAAGGGAGATAAACAATGAGAAAACCCCTTTCAAAACAACAAAACAAACATTTTTTAAGTTTTAATTGCTTATATCTCTGATTGACGTTGCCCCATCCAATATTGCTTCAGAACCGTTCTTATCTCTAGACTCATTTAAAATGATTAAAATAGAAGCTGTTATTATTTTGGGTCCACATTTCTAGAAAGCATGAAGATTAGATAGTTAGACGTCGAGGTGATAAGTGAAGATGGAATGGTTGGGATTCGGCTGAAGAAACCTCAATAGGATTTTTGTTAAAAAATCTATATTTAGGACGTTTCGGCTACTCATTGGTAGCCTTCGTCAGCATTGAAAGTGCCTGGAGGCAGAGAAGGACAAAGTTGACAGTTCCATCTTTACTTTCAAGAAAGGTCTTATTTACGATCTTACCTGGATAGGCCAACCCGCCCTAGGAAGGACCCCGCTAGGCAGTTGAAAAGGTATATCTTGGAAATCCATATCTCTAAGATTAAACTGTTTTTCTTATTTTTCTTAACCTGATTTATTATCAAATACATTATTCAACTATAAGCAGTTAAAAAATAACAAGGAATAAAAACAGACAAAAAGAACAGTTCGAATAAGCGAAATCAATTATTTTAAAGTTTAAAGCACTTATTTCTCCGATTGACATCGTCTAATCAAAACTTTTATCAGAACCTTTTTTGTAGAGCATTTAGTAAGCTGTCTAATGGTATTCTTCCGTTTACCAAGATTCACATCCTTTTTCGAGATATTAAGGAAAGTATACAAAGTTACCAAAACTTTTTATGTTTGTCAATAAAATATTTTATTCTAACCCTTCCTTAACTCCAAACGTAACACAAATTTCAACATATTAGTTTTAATGAAAGTAGAACATGCAGAAAATGTTTCAACTGAATCCCATGATTCTAAGCACCCAAACCAAAAACGGTATTCAAAAACTATTTTTCCAATTTTCTCGAAAACGGTTAAAGCTATCGTCTTGAAAATGGTTTCATTCGTTTTCCTAGCCCAAGAAGCCTATACAACGAGTGCTTACAAGCTTATGAACTCAAAAACGTGTAAGCGTTGCGATTTTTTTTTGCGCGAATTTCGCCCCAAACGCCATCTTCCAGTGGACGGATTTTGCTGGTTAACGAACTTGACCTTTCAAATTGGACGACGGATTTTTGCACCAAATTTGATCAAAATCGGACCTTTCGTCTTCTACCTAGAGAGCGAACAGACAAATATATATATATATATATATATATATATATATATATATATATATGTATATATATATATACAAAATTGAACCACCATCATTTTCGGTCTCTAGGGGTTCTGAAACGCAAAATTTTCTAGTCGGCACTTCTGGATTGCGTCATGAGATCAACCTTATAAGCGGGGTTCCTCCCTATGGGGGAGGGAGGAACCGCGCTAAAAACGTAAGCGTTACGATTTTTTTTTGCGCGAATTTCGCCCCAAACATTATCTTCTAGTGGGCGGATTCTGCTGGCTAACGAACTTGACCTTTCAAATTAGACAACAGATTTTTGTACCAAATTTCGTTAAAAGCGGACCATTTTTGAGCTTGCTAGAGCGCGAACAGACAAGCATATATATAAATATATACATATATATATATATATATATATATATATATATATATATACAAATTTGGGCCACCTATATTTTCGTGATCAATAGGGTCTGAAACGTGAAAGTTTCTAGTCGGCACTTCCGGATTGGGTCATGAGGTCAACCTCATAAGCGGGTTCTCCCTATGGAGATAGGGAGTAACCGCGCTAAAAGTATTGCCGAAATATGAAAAGTATAGAGCGTTAACTGGAATATTCATATTGATAAGTGTATGTATCAAGGTCTGATAACAGGACGAATTTGCATTAGGTAGTATGTTAAGGCGCGTTTGCGTGATGAGTACTATGTGTTTGAAGGATGGCGGTCGAAGACCAGAAGTTATGATCATAGAAATTGTAGGGAGAACATTGGGGCTTAAAGATTGGTTATTATGAATGATAGTATTAATATCATTGATGGGCGATATACAGTTAAACGGCATGGAATTACAAGTATCCACGGTCAGAAGAAGGCAAGGTAAGCCGTGTGGTTAGTAAGGAAAGTAGCTGCTTGATAGTTGAGTGATTCCGGAATAGCGTTAAGGTGTTTGATGGGTGGAATGTGGGCAGGACGTTGAAGTGATCTGCAGCTAGAATGATGAATAGCTGAGAGAAAGATCAGGGGTGGTGAATAAAGAGTGACCCAGAAGAATACCGGAAGGCACTGGAATAGTGTTAAGATGCTTGATAGACGGTATGTGATTGGACGACAAGGCGTTGTAGTGATCTGCGGCTGGAAGGAGGGAGGGTTGTGGAAGGCGATGCAATTGGTTATTACTTAGCGGCACGGCGATTTGATTGCACTTTAATGGTGGTTAGATGACTGATGGACGATATGTGATCTTGGGACATGGCGTTGGAGCGATCTCTGGCTGGAAGGAAAGTTGAGGTTACTAGTCCTATTGGTGAGTACTTAGCGGCAGGAAGATTGGAGCGCAGTAGAATCGTCTCAAGGTATCTGATGGGTGGTATATGACTAAAGGGAACGTTGTTGGAGCGACCTGAGTCTGGAAGGACAGCAGGTTGTTGTACGCAATGCAATTGGAGAGTACTTAGTGGTACGACGATTGGATCGCGCTGGAATTGTGTTAAAGTGCCTGATGGGGCGATATGTGATTGGGGGATACGGCGTTGGAGCGATCTGTGGCTGGAAGGAAAGTTGAGGATGCCAGTCCTATTGGTGAGTACTTAGCGACAGAAAGATTGGAGCACAGGGGAATCGTCTTAAATGTCTGATGGCTGGTATGTGATTAAGGGGAACGTTGTTGGAGCGACCTGTGTCTGGAAGGAGAGCATGTTGTTGTACGCAATGCAATTGGCGAGTACTTAGCGGCACGACGATTGGATCGCCCTGCAATAGTGTTAAGGTGCCCGATGGACGATAGTGATTGGGGGATACGGCGTTGGAGCGATTCGCGCCTGGAAGGAGGAAGGGTAGTGGAAGGCAATGCGATTGGTGAGTACTTAGCGGCACGGAGATTGGATCCTACTGGAATAGTGTTAAGATGCCTGATGGGCGATATGTGATTGGACGACACGGCGTTGGAGCGATCTGCGGCTGGAAGGAGGGAGGGTTGTGGGATGGTGGAAGGAGGGGAGGGTGGGGCGAGATCGATTCGAGCTGCTCCAGAGGAAGGAGGCTGAGCCCAGTATCCCTGCAAACGCCGAGCAGCATGGAGAACGGAGAGCCACCCCCTGTACTTCAGGACAACTGCCCACCACCGCTGAAAGGTCAGTAATTTCCTTTCGTCCCGACCTATACCTCTCTCTCCTAATATACACATAGTGAACAAAAAAATAGAAAACGCATGATTAAAATAAAATTACATTTAATAGGAAATAGTTATTTAAAAAATCGTGTAAAATATTAATAGTTAGCTTTTAACAGTATAGTATAAAATTTATAGTAAACGTTTTTATTTTTTTAAGAACAAAATTCTATTCATCGTTTATCAATTTTCATATCATCTTTTTTATCAATAACTCATTATTTTGTATGATAATTAGAGATATTGCTTGTATAAAGATAAATTAAGCGACAGTTCATGCGTGAAGATCACTGAACGGTTGACATGATGTGTTGAATTCAAATTTTAGCGCTAAAATTGAATCTCAGCTGAACGTGTTTTCTACCCAATACACGAGCCCCTTTTGTTTAACCCCCGCTTGCGAATAAATATTGTTTTAGATTAGGTTATGAATGAAAAATAAATGAAAAAAAAAACTTGCTTGTTACTAGAATGAACGTATTAATAAGCGTAAAATAAAGTTTTGGTAGGGAGAGGGAAGTCCGACGACGAACACGTGACAGCGGGAATACTCCGCCCTCCAACTCCTTACAACCCCTTCCCTTTTACTCCGCAAAACTTTCATTCATTATTTCTTACTTTTCAATATTTATTTTTTTTATTTTAATTATTTTTTTTTTATTTTTGCTTTTTTTCTTTCTCATCTCATCCATTTCATGTCATTTACATTTTTTTTTAATCATTTTAAATTCAAAGTGTTACAGATTCAAATTAAATTCGCTGAGTGCGTTACGGCAAGCTCCCTATACTATTGGAACCATTTTTGGATGTGTTGAAAATCTCACATTTCATTTATGTAAAAAATATAATGTCTGTAACAAGTCAAATGTATAAAGAAAAACACATCTTCATTACATGTTATGTACATTGTTCAAAATTCTATTAAAAAATATTTCTATAATAAATAGAGGTTATAAAAAGACAAATTGAGAAGATTTATTTTAAATTCACCGAGTTCATTTGTATAAATGTTTTTTCTTTAAATTTAGTAAAAAATTTGCGGCAATAGAGGGTTTATTTTTTTCTTAACTCCGGTCGTAACACATTTAGTATACTTTGAGAGTGTTGTGGCCTGAGTTATAATGATCAAGTTTTTAACAATAGAGTACGTTCGCAAACATTTAAAGTGTAAAGACTGTGAGTATAATTTTAATCTTTATTTTCGTCCAGTCATAAGCTCTAGTTGTATATCTGTGATAAGTTTTTTTTTCAGTCTTACCTTTTTTTTTCTTTCAAAAAATAATTATAAATCAGAGGTTTTCTGTAAGCATGTCGGTTTACGCTACTCCAATGTTTTTATTACTACACTGGATTGCAAGTAAAAATTAAGGGATTCTAATATATATATATATATATATATATATATATATATATATATATATATATATATAAGAAGCTATATTTCTGATTACATAGATGCTTGATATGTTTTTCTGGATTTGGAAAACAAAATATTCAAACGGAAGACGGAGTATGGAAGAAGAAGTAAAAAGGAAGTTTATAATGTTCGAGGGAAGACGGAGGGGCGAACAAGGAACAGTCATTAAGCAGCATTTTCATTCACCCCAAAAAAACAAACAAAAAGGACAAAAAAATTGGTGTCACAGTATATCTATTTTTGGTATAAATTTTGAATAAAATAAATGTAAAATTCCACATTTTGTCATACTTTTTATTTTGTTTTCATCTCATCTTAGTAATTTTGTAATGTTAATTTGCTTGTATCTATTTTGTTTTTATTTATTTCCGATCATTATCATGTTTTTAAATGACTTTTGTAAATATATGACGCCCTACCCTGTATCCACATATCCAATTTTCGTAAGATGCTCAAAAGCCTTAAAGAAAATAATCTTTCTGCTCTGATATGGAATACATTTTATACATGCATGTATGTAGTTTTGGATGGAAAGAACCTCCATGAAGCATGAGGATATCTTAGTAAAAAATGTGTTATGTATAATTTTAAAAAAATATTTCTATATTTATATTTGAATACTGGACTTCAAATATTTCTGCAGGTTTGTTATAATTATATATTTGTAGATTAGATTTAAAAATATATTTTACTGTTCGCATATATCATTAAAACAACTAATTATTCTTTGTCAATTTTTGAGCATATTTGTATTATATTGTAAAGTCATTTTCCTCATTCTGTAAAGAAATAAAAAAAAAAATATATATTAAAAAATGAGACAATACAATCGTTTTTCATGAGATGGTATTTCAATAGTTTCTAACGTTCAGTAATATTTCATGTATTAAATTCAAAATAACTAAAATAAACTGTTCTATGAACTATGAGAAATTAATTGGCTATTACTTAACTTCTAGACATTAATACAAAAGAACTTGATTTAAAATTTCTTAAAACTTTAGAATAATAAGAAATATTTCAGATATTACAGTACTTCTACACATAAATACAAAAGATCTAAATTTATTAATATTAATTTATCAATAAAAATATTAATTTTTCGTTGCTAGGATCATATTTTTGGATGGAACGGCATTTTTCTCCTACCGTGGTAGTCCTCCTCACTTCATCCTGGAATATATCGCTGGATTCCTCTCCAGCTTCGTCAGCCAGGTCATTGTTGTTTCTTCCTCGATGTTTTCCTCGGTAACCACAAACCAGGAAGAAACAAGATTGACCTCGCTGACGAAGCTGAAGAGGAGTCCAGCGAAATATTCCTGGAAGAAGTGAGGAGTAACACCGCTGGAGAAAAATGCCGTTTCATCCAAATATATATATATATATATATATATATATATATATATATATATATATATATATACACATATACATATATGTGTGTGTATATATATATACATATATATATATATATATATATATATATATATATATATATATATATTGCATAATCGGTTGTCCTACGGGAACTTCATTAACTAAGGAAATTTCTCGCCAATTATTGCCAATGTAAAAAAGTTATAAAGTAACAGAAAACACATAAATGATAAAAATGGTCCCGGACAATGAAAATAAAGGGAAAATATACAAAAATAACCGACTCCCATCAGTTAAGTCACTATCTATCAATGGTTATCTATCAATGGTTATCTATCAATGGTCTATCTTATCAATGGTTAGGCTGTATAATTAGTATTTGAAACCTTTTTTTTAAAATGACTAGTTTGTAAAAGTGTTTTTATTTTATTGATTGGCACTCTGCTCATTCTATGTAAAGTATCATAGAATCTTAGTACATAATGTTATTTATTTTTAACGATAAAAGACTCATTTTTTTCATTAATTGAAAAATGTAGAAAACTGGGAAGTTAAAAATTCCATTCCAATTACTTTAGTGGCAGCTAGGGTCACATTCAAATGTCACAGTCATCTAAACCTCCATTCGTCATGTGACAGTTTATTCCGGTAGAAAATAGAGCTTTCTCATTATTATTCCTGGGAATTTTATGATGCTGTTAAGTTTTCTGTGCCCCTTAAAGCTCCACTCCATTTTGCAATGTGCAAAATTCCTGATGTTCATAATACATCTTTTTAATTATTATTGTAGGGAATTTTATAAAGCTGGACAGTTGAAAATGAAATTTTCACATTGGAGTTTTCTGTATCCGACAAAGACCCACTCCTAATGTGCAAAATTCCTAATGTTCAGAATACATCTTTTTAATTATTATTTTAGGGAATGTTATAAAGCTGGACAGTTGAAAATGAAATTTTCACATTGGAGTTTTCTGTATCCGACAAAGACCCACTCCTAATGTGCAAAATTCCTAATGCTCAGAATACATCTTTTTAATTATTATTTTAGGGAATGTTATAAAGCTGGACAGTTGAAAATGTAATGTTCACATTGGATTTATCTGTATCCGGCACAGCCCCACCCCTAATTTGCCCAAATCCTGGTATTCAGAATAAATCTTTTTAATTATTATTGCTTATGTAGGCGAGCACCAGACTAATGTGCTGGAGGACATGAGTTCAAATCCCGAGCAGGCACTAAGCATATTTTTCTTCTAGATTCTTCGTTCATGAGTTGGATTCGGCCTCCCTGGCCTTCCCTGGTCATTCTCAGCCTTTATTTAATTTATTAATGTGTTCTGGAAAAGGGGAAAATTCGGGCGACCGGAGCCTATTACTGACCATACTAACTCCCTAGTGTACCTTATGATCATGAATCAAATACCTCTATAGTGTCTGCCCCTCGTGGCCTGTTACGGGACTAATTTTTTATTGCAATATTATTACCAGTAATAGCAGTACCGAGGAAGCCTCACCCCGAATGTTCCAAATTCCTGTTATTCAGAATAAATCTTTCTCATTAGTATTGCTTGGAATATTATGGAGCTCACATCCCAGTTCAGATCTTTTTTTTTTTTTTTTTTTTTTTTTTTTTTTGTAAATAATTTAACATGCTTTCGAATGGTCACCTTCCACTTACTACGACTTTCTAACAGTTTTCAAGATATTTAAGAAAATGGGGTCTCACCGTGTTCCAGTCGCTAACGCCTAGATTCTCAAGTGGGAAATGATGGGTTTGAGTCCCACCGGCGCACAGTGTTTCGATTGTGCTAACTAGGTGGACAAAATTGATGTTGAGAATTCTAAAATTTGGTATTGGATTGATATAAACAATACACTAAAACATTGCACTAGAGTATTTGTTTAGGTCTGAAACAGTCCTCCTTGTGAGTAATTAGGTCCAAAGGTATGAATTTGTAACACACAAATCCAAGTCTTCCTAATTTTATATTAATTAATTGTTGGAGATAGATATTATTTATTGCAGTAAGCGCTGATTTTTCTCTATTAAATAATTCTGACTCATAATCAAACAATATTAAAAAAAAGTTTTTACGATGAACGGATGATTCTTTCCTTGTTTAATAACTTTAAAGGGATAGTAATGACTTGTACCCATTTGTACACGGGCTAATTTTTTTATATATTATAGCTGCACCCCTCCCATTTGTAATAAGATGTATTTTAGCCAGCACACTCGAGTACAACATTTTTTTTATAGTTTTAGAGTACTTTATTTCGAGGAGGTATTTTTTTTAATGAATGGTTGAAGCACCCAACGGAAGACAAACATTCTTTCCTCTTTAAGTTCCTTTCGTCCAAATTTAATTTGGAAAACCTTACCAGCGACTCTGATTGGAAAATCAAAATGAGGTTGGCTAGCTATGCCTCCAAAATATTTGATAAATGGATTGCTGCGGGAAAATCAAAGCAGCGTTTTTTGGCGAATAACAAAAATTGGTTGAATCAAGAGAAAAACTTCGAGCTTAAACGTACTGCGCCCATGGACGTGTATAAGAGGGGGCTGCACCCCCCCCCCTCCTTAAATCAGTAAAAATGTGTAATGAAAATCTTATAAATAAATTAAATAAGACTACTTATTTCAGAAAAATAATTTCTTTTGGGTGTAATAGCGTTTAAATTGGCTAACTATTCCAAGTTCTAGATTGTTAGTATTCGATACCTCTCAAATGCTCTCAGCCCCCCCCCCCGAAATTCTCCCAGCCCCTCCTGATATTATTTTGTATATATGCCCATGACTGCGCCGCGACCTACCACATTATTTCAAAGTGCCACTAAAGAAGGAAGACCGCGGAAAAACTTTGACGAAGCATCGTATAAAACAAAAAAAAACGTATAGTTGAGGACGTCGTGCAATCACGGAGTGTTGCAGAGTTGGTGACTGCTTCAGAAGTAGCAGCACGCGCAGAACGGAAACAAAACATTGCTAAGCCAATAAGAAAGATAAATTAATGCCCAGTAGCTGCTTCTTATTCTGCTAAATGTAATTTAATAGTATTAGTTTATTATATTATTAAGTAGATTTAGTCCCATCTACCACTCCACCCACTGAAGAGAATACATTTCTTGCAATTTTCAATAGTAATAGCAAAGAAACGTTTGTCAGAAGATCTTAAAACTAAGGTCAGAAATACTGAACGATTAAAATGTAAATAAAGAATAATTTAGTAATAATTGTAGTATAATAAATAAAAATCTATTACTATTAAATATTATTTAATTAAATAAGAGCTAAGAATAGACATATATTTTATTTAAATTGCTTCATTTATATTTTTTTCACATAATTATATTAAGTAAAGAACTTACTGTGTTAATGTTTTATATTAGTGTTTTATTTTTGTAACCTCGCCTATAAATAATTTAATATTACTAACGTAGTAACTAACGGAATTATTTATGTGCTATGAGTTGTAACTCAAAAGCAAATAAATAAATTGAAAAAATTGAAGTAGATTTAGTAGAAATTGTTTTTCGTTTTAAATGAAGATATACTTTTGTTTTTAAGTTTTACACTTATTCTCCTGGCGATTCTCTTTAATTCAATTTTTAATTAATAAAATTGCTTTTTTTTAAATTATTTTTCTAATACTTCCTTTACTTTAAACAATTTTCAACAGAATGAATCGTTTCTGAATAAAAAAACTAAAATAAGTTTGAAAAACTAGTTGTATCCACTTTTCCCATTAACAGTTATAGATATAGCTTTCAAAATGGTTTCATTCGATTCCATACGTTACAGAACCAATACAAAGTGTACGAAAATTCGTAAACGCAACGATTCTCTTCGTGTGAATATCGGCCGCAAAACAGTGTCACGGTAGACGGTTTCTGGGTTAAGGAACCTAATCTTTAAAATTAGACAAAGTATTTTTGTACCAAACTTTATCAAAATTTGTCCATTTTTAAGCTTGTGAGATTTTAAGCTTGTGTGAGAAGGGGATCCCCAAAAGAAACTTTGAAAAAAAGAGACCAAGTTTCTGGCCCCTCCCAAAAACAGTTTCCCTATGAAAGCTATGAAATCATAGTTTTAGGCTCTTAATACCTTTTCAAGAACCCAATAATACTCTCTCAATGATATCTAATACTATCCTCTCACTTATTTGTGTAATTCCAACTTGTCCTGTTTTTGTTAAATGATGGCCACTATAACGATCGGATTTATTATAAAATGTCTGGCATTTAAAGATTCAGGCTCTTAGGATAACGGTTCAGAATTATTATAAGGTCTTTGATGAAGAGTGCATCCTCAGTAGCAACATTCATACGAAATGAGTGAAAACGTATAAAAAATAATCAGTTTAAAAATCAACACATTACTAACTATAGGGGTCTCCCCGTGTTCTAGTGGCTAACACTTTAGATTCCTAAGCGGGAGATGGTGGGTTCGAGTCCCGCCAGTGGCAGGAATTTTCTCATCTCACGGCTCGTTGAGAAAATTCCTCACTGCGCCAGGATATTGGCGCTAATGGCCGAGATGTCGATGCGCCGTAATAAATAAATAAAAAAAAAAAGCGGAAACAGCCCATACTTTAGTAGAGCGACTCGTGTTAACATTTTCTGATCTCCATCCTGTTATACACATGAAACCCTTGTTTCCGCAGTAAAGAGCAGGAGGGCTTTAAGTTATGTCCCAGGAATTCTTTCAGGCTATGTGATTGCCTCTCAGAAATAAAACAGTCTATTCCCTAAAGGATTTCACTTTCATACAGGTAACGTTTTCACCTTTTTTCAAATAAAACAAGTGGGACTTCTATTTGAAGGTCTAACTCTTTCCTTGTCAAGTTAGGCAATACTTGTACCCGTTCTTGAATGGTATTATAAAATGCCTTTCCCATCTCATTTGTGGACTTCTAGTCCACTTTGAAATTGTCTCTCGTTTTCCCAGAGGATGACCTCTGCGGAGAACTTGTTTCTCATCCTCTTCTTCAAATTGAACATCTTTGTTTTATTCGTTGTGTATTGATATTTGCTTCAATACCACGTAGTTTAGGGTAACAGATTACCTGAAGATATTATGAGACTAGACTACCCATATTTTTCATGCATTTATATGTGTATATATATATATATATATATATATATATATATATATATATATATGTATATATATATATGTATATATATATGTATGTATGTATATATATATGTATATATATATATATATATATATATATATATATATGTATATATATATATGTATATATATAATTGAGGGTTACCCAAAATATTTCGAAAATGTTTTCTTTATTTTGGAGGCTTGGGGTCCGCAAACAAGTCACTTTATACAGAAAGGAATTAGTCTATTCTTTTTATTTGTTTTGACAGTGCATCAATAACTCGGTCACAAAAGTGTTGCAATCAGTTAAATTTTTTGAGAATTTTATTTTTATGCTTCAATAAAATTATTGCTATGTTAATTTCTAATTATTAAGTATGTGTTAAAACCATATATATTTGTTTCATTACCCAACACACATTTCTAACAGCAAGGTATTCAAATTTTGTAAGCAAGAGCTATCATTGCAACAGTTTTGTGAGTCACTGTATATACTTATATATATATATATATATACATATATATATATGTATATGTATATATGTATATACGTATATATGTATGTATATTACATATATATATATATATATATATATATATATATATATATATATATATATATATATAATTGAGGGTTACCCAAAATATTTCGAAAATTTTTTCTTTATTTTGGAGGCTTGGTGTCCGCAAACAAGTCACTTTATACAGAAAGGAATTAGTCTATTCTTTTTATTTGTTTTGACAGTGCATCAATATCTAGGCTTTCTAAACATCCATGGTGGCCCTGAAATGAATAAACTCAACTTGCTACAGGCGGGACTCGAACCCGCAACTCCCAAATGAGAATCCAAGGCCATAGGAACACAAGAGATTAGTCTACTGAATTAAAATTGTATCAATCTATAGATAATATTATGTTTGGTCGACTAAATAATAAGGTTCAGTCGTGGTATCTTAATAAAACTACATTTCTTATAGGAAAATAAGTAGTATTTTTTGCCGACATTTCGGCTTTAAATTCAAGCCTTCATCAGGGCTGTAAAACAGGTAGGACAGACTTAATACCCACATATGTATGTTACCCATCTATGTCTTAAACCAGTATTGATCTACCTCTAATTTAATCCATAGCTATAGCACACACTTACTGTATAATGTTTTTCAATTTTTTTAATTTTATGTATTTTGTGTATATTAATATACACATATATATATATATATATATATATATATATATATATACACATATATATATATATGTAGTACACCATTCCTTCTGTTCAACTACTTTATTTGCTATCTTTTACCCGACATGTTTCGAGCTTGTGTCGCACCTCTTCAGGGAGATTCCAATACACAATTATATTTTTTGTAAATCTCTAAATACATGTTTTTTTTTAAAAAAATATATTCTTATCACTTCCCTAAATATATATATATATATATATATATATATATATATATATATATATATACTATTAAAAGGATTTGTTTAATAAACTCCTCTCAATTAATAAAAGCAATATTCCTGATTATGCTTTAATTTAATTCTCATTATTGGCAACTTTTTCGTTATGTTTTTTGAACGTATGTATATTATTTTATTTCACTTTAGCCTTATTAAATGTTGCACCTTTTTAATTATGTTGAAAAGTATAATATCTATATGTTCCAATTACTCAACTTTGTATCTATTGTATTTTATCTCTTTTTCATTTATCTTTTGCATAATTTGGGAGCATCCGTTGACACTGGTAAGTGTTATTTCTTATTAATATATTGTAATTTCTTCCCTATTCTGCCTCTGGGTGAAACTCTATGTGTTATTAAGTGAGTAACGATTGGCTGCCCCTCCCAGATTCCTCAACAAACCCGCCCTTTTCATTCCACCCTTCTGTGGGAATTTTAGGTATTTTTTATTCCTAAATTTCTCTTTATTTTGAGAGAAAATAATTCTAAAATATTTATCCCAGCCGAAGGCATGCCTGCCTTTTCAAACTTAAGCAATCCGCCGAAGCAGAATAATCTTAATAAATAGTTATCGAGATAAAAAGTTGAATTCTAAGAATATTTCAATCATAAATTCAAACGTGTGATGCTGTTATCAATAGAAATGAAAATCTTGATAAAAACAGTTGGGCCACAGATTATATATTTTCTAGGTTCACGTTTTACTGTATTGAAAATAGCTTATAATTATTCGTTCATTTAGCATTTTTTTAATTTTGAAACCCCGCAAAACTTTTGTTTCAAATATACTCGACTCTTGCAGGCTTTTTAGCTCCATTTTCACCTTCATTTACAAGAAGGAAACCCGATTTTGATGTCAACCCGGAAGTTCCGTCTGGAAAACCTGTAGATCACTTAAATAACGGTGATTTCGATTCAAATATATATATATATATATATATATATATATATATATATATATATAATATTTTTCTGGGAATAATCGCGCGAAAAAATGCCTTACCTGTAATCGTTATTGAGAAAAGTTTTTGTTCGGTTACTCCAAACAGATAAATGGTTGGCGGATTTAGTAGACATATTTTTAAAACGTCTGACATTCATCCAATCTAACAGACATGAGAAGTTTTAAGGTTTTAGTTTATTTTCTTACAACTCTCGAAAACGGTTGGGAAATCGTAGTAAGGGGAAGTAAACCAATCGAAAGCTTACTATAATTCATAAATAAAAACAATTCGACAATTTTTTTTTACTTTTGGTGGAATTTTGAACAAATTTAATCGTTCTAAAAACCCTTGAGAATTCAACAATTTCCAAATAGGTTACCAATTATAGAGATGCACCTACTTTACCCCTTCGAATTAATATTAGTTTCTCTTTAAAAGAGGAACCCTTTTTTGGCAATGCTGCAGACCGTATGAAAAGTTTTTATACCAAGTAAGAAATGTTTTATTTCTGTTATTAGAAGCCCTTTGGCAAGATTAAACATCACCGTTTAAATAAAACTAAAACAAGTTTGAAGAAAAACAAACATTATTAGTAAATAGAGAATTAACGAAAGTCAAGTAGCATATCAAATTATTAGCCCGGATTAATTTTTCTTATTCGCGAAACGCCCCTGTAACAAAAATTCTATTTTTTTTTTTTTTTTTCAAGTTTTCTCATAAACAGTTGAGCCTTTTGACGATAGAATATTAGAAATAGTTTCATTCGATTTCTCGAGTTATATCCCCTACCAAATGCCATAGCAATCACCATAGATTCACTGGTTTCAGTTGATCATACAAACATATATATATATATATATATATATATATATATATATATATATATATATAAACATAAATATATATATATATAAATATATATATATATATATATATAAATATATTTATATAAATATATATATATATAAATATATATATATATATATATATATATATATAAATATATATATATATATATATATATATATGACACAGGTCAAAAGAATAGTATTCCATTTTCTGTGTCCTACGTGGGGGGAGTCGTAATATGGGTGGCGAGCTAACCACACATGGGGATTTAATAGCCCCTGAGGAATAAAGGCCACGAAACATGTAGGACGTGCCAACAATAAAGTAATTATTCATTAAATGACCCTTAGCTCAAATATATATAACTGGCGAATAAGGCGGAAGGTCAATAAAATATCGCCACACACTTTTACACTTTTTATTTATCTTCCCTACATGCCCCGCACCCCTCCCGGCGCCCCCTCAGGGGAACACACCTAAACATTAAATTCAGCCTCAACCTGAGGAACGGAACCCTCCACCAGCAGGGCCTCGTCTAGACTGAGTGTGTGGCGATATTTTATTGACCTTCCACCTTATTCGCCAGTTATCAACAATAAAGTAGTGTTGTTGTTTGTTTGTTAACGTGCATCTGCCACTGAGGCCATTAGCACGAATAAAGTAGTACACTGAAAATGGAGTACTATTCTTTTGACCTGTGCCATATGTATAAAAAATAAATAAATATACGTAAATAAAGGTCAGAAATACGTGGAATAGAATACACACACTCACACACACACACAAACACATATATATATATATAAATATATATATATATATATATATATATATATATATATATATATATATATATACCTTATAGGTCAAGAAAGCTTTTTCCTTTCTTTTTATAATATTCTTTATTTCTTTCTAGTACTTTGTTTTTTTTTCAAACGACTATATCGGATATTAATTAAGATTTTAATGAGGTTGTCTTTTTTACCTAGAGAATAACGCGAGTCTTAATGGGCAATACTACCTCGTAACTTTTTTTCACCATTTTCATTTTTATGCGCTTCAGTGCATTCTTAACTAATCAAAAATGATATCCTAGAGTGTTTATGTAGCGAAACAGTTTTTAAATGTGCCACAATTTTGATTTTTCAACTATAGTGCCGATACATTTCATTATCTTAAATTTTATCATTAAAATTATTTATTTTATTATCAAACATTAAAGTCGATTTTCTGAAAACTATGTTTTCAAAATCAGGCCATAAGCTAGCGCCTTCAATTTTTACCTGATCAATCTAAAATTTGAACAGTAGCTTCAAGATTCATTGAATTATAAAGATTATGGCCGATTTCCGACGAATTGTTTAATAGAAAACGAAAAATTGTTCATCATTTTCGAATTAATATTAAATGAATATTTTTTAAAAATACCATGAACTTTACTAGATTTTACGTTCTTCTTTCAAAATATTTTAGTTTTTTCTGTTAGATTAAAAATTGCCACTTTCAGACTAACGTCCTTGAAAAAAGATGGTTTACGTTCACCACAGACACATCACTGCAATTTTCTTTTCGAAGAATTTGAACTTTTTTTGTTGTTTTTTGAATTTCATAAAGAATTTGACAAAGATTGATTTGTTAATTATTCATATATTGGAGAAAATTACTCAGATTATTACCCCTCAAAACTTCGTTATAAAGTTCCTTCGGAATGCGCTAAAAGTGTTTTTCAAATTTTAATTATATTTTTTTTTTCATTTGTTGCTTATTATGCCAGATCCCCTACAAAAAAAATAAACTAATAATAAATATGACTACTTATAATTATTGGTAAAAATTATTAAATTAAATAATACTTTTTAACAAATGAGTTATTAATAGCAAGAAATAAATGAGACATAAAACTCAATTAGAAGTCAATTTACTGACTATGTTCTATAAGAGGGATTGGACTATATGAAATGGATTGAACTCGAGAGAGATAGAATGATTAGTCGGGCAATCATTGCTCAATCAGCGGGCTTCCCTCTGAAGGGATAGGGATGTGTCAGAGCTCGGCCATTGATTTGCCACATTTTCTCGAGCGGAAGATGGATCAATAGAGAGGCTATAGAGTAGATCTACGCCAAGATCCAGAACATTGAGCATTTCCTCTCAAATCACGAGGAAGATTTGTAGTCAATCATCAATAATGCCTGAATAAGTATGAATGATTTAGGAAGCTATAAAAAGTACGATGCGAGTGCATCAGATCCTTCAAAATGTGCGGGGTGGGTACTAAACGGTGTTTACTAGAAAAAACGTCCGACTCACAGGAACTGCATCATCTTAGCACGGTTCCCTTCTTATCCCTAGTCTCATTCGGAAAGCTTGAAATAGAAACAGTTATTATTTTGGATAGACCTTTCATGTAATACTTGCATGGCCCACACTTGTGAAGGGTAATCTGCCCTGGCAAGCCTGGGAAACACTATTACAGAAACGATTCTCATTTTCTTGTCTTCATTTACTATAATATTAATTTACAGATAAATTCAACTTAAAACAGAAAAACAACCAATTGAAAAGTGAGTTAAACGACTAAAAAAACCCGTTCACTTGTTTCTCCGAATAACATCGCCTAATCGAAAATTGTTTGAGAACCTTTTTTGTAGAACATTTAGTAAGCTTTCTAATGGTCACCTTCCACTTACCACGATTTCCCAGCCGTTACGGAAATTGTACGAAGTTCCCAGCCGTTACGGAAATTATACGAAGATATTACGGAAATTATACGAAGTTCCTTAGTTCCAAACCGAACCAAAATTTAAACATTTTAGTTTGGATGAATTTCCAACACGCATAAAACATTTCAACTGAATCCCACGATTCTAAGTACCCAAAAAAAACTTAATTAAACAACTATTTTTCCGATTTTCTCAAAAACGGTTACAGATATCCCCTAAAAAGTGGTTTCATTAGTTTTCCTACGTGAAGAAACCTATAAAACTAGTACTTGCAAGCATATGATGTAAGCTTATCGATTATTTTCTTTTTCGTGCCAATTTCAAGCTTTCAAATTATTTGTAAGATTTTTATACCAAATTTCATCAAAATCAGACAATTTTTGAGCCTGTGAGAGAGCGAAGAGACAAATATATATATATATATATATATATATATATATATATATATATATATATATATATATATATATATATAGTTTCACGTAAAAGGCTTCCAACGACTAGTAGTCTTCATCCAAGCATTTTTTTTAGAAGAAAGAGAAACGCTTAAGAAAACTGACTATTTGATAAATTAGCTTGAATTTTACATAAACATGAAAAGATTATTCATTTCCTAGGCTTCGTTCTTCGAAAGAAAAATTCCTTATAAAATATACAACAGCGCTGAGAGGAAATAAATTTTCATGAGGAAAAACCTTCCTGAGGTTTACTTTTCATCCTTCGTCACTTTTCCGCGATGACAAGGCTGACGCGGGCCGAAGGTTGCCTGGCTTATGTAGGAATATGAGGATCATATCCATTTATTTATTTATTTATTTTTTTAATGTTCGAGCGACTGGATGATTCGTTCATTAATTACAAATCTGTTCTTATTCATATAAAGTAAAAAACATATAATTTATATATGACAATAAAACTATTTGACAAATTAATATAACTGTATTTTGTATTTATACTATTATGCATATATATAATGTTATCGTTATCAAAAATTATCATAAAAAAAAATAGCATTTTCTCCAATGGTACTAGAAGTAGCGTGAATCAGAAGTAGCATAAGAGTCTAGTATTAAATCTTCTTGTATAGCTCTGTGTGTTTTAGATGTTAAAAAATATTGTTTATCATAAGCTCAGTCCTCTTTCATAAGTTTAGTCATGTCCTCAGGTATTTGTGAGTATACGTCTTAAACGTACGTATACGTCTTGTACATTCTGCCAATATGTGTTTAACTGTTAAAGGTACGTTACGCTGTCTGCAAGTAGGTTTTTAGTTTTATTCATTAAGTTGGAGTGTGTGAGTAAGGTATGTCTGATTCTCAAACGTGTGTGTGAATCAGGTATGTCCGATTCTCAAAGGAGTGTGTGAGTAAGGTAGCTCCGATTCTCAAAGGAGTGTGTGAGTAATGTATGTCCGATTCTCAATCGTGTGTGTGAGAAAGGTATGTTCATTTCTCAAACTGTGAGAGAGTAAAGTTTGTCCATTTCTTAAACGTGTGTGTGAGTAAGGTATGTCCGATTCTCAAACGAGTGTGCAAGTAAGGTATGTCGGATTCTCAAAGGAGTGTGCGAGTAATTTATGTCCGTTTCCCAAACGTGTGTGTGAGGAAGGTATCTCCATTTGTCAAACGTGTGCGTGGGTAAGATATGTCCGATTTTCAAAGGAGTGTATGAGTAAGTTATTTCCGATTCTTGTTTGGAGAAATGGATCATATCAAACCTTCAGAGATGAAGGTGTCACCCTGTTTAATCGCAGGGAGATGTCAATTCGCGAATTACTCGTTGCACTTTCACACTTTTATTAACCTCGGCCGAAAAGAAAGTTATCTTTAAGAATTCCAATTGACGATTACGAATTTCCTCATTATGCAGAACCAAGAAATGTACATGACAATTATCAATATAGTGGGCATACGTTTTGTTCGTTCCTCCGAAAATATGAAGCATTCTCAGAACAAACGGTTCGACGTGTTTGCTTGCCCACAAAATTTGTAATGGAGTTATTCCCCTGACTCAAATTATTATGCTCCCCATATGATGGTAATATTTGTTGACTGCAATAAAGCAACAAACGAACCTAATTTCAGAAGTCCATTAAGAATATAATCAACCTAGGATTGGGGTTTTACTCTGTGACCAAAATATTTATTTGCTGTATATTGACGTCATTTATGTTATATTGCAGCTAACAAATAATGCAAACAAACGAAGAAATTAACGAAATCTCTCAATTAGAAGTCGAGAATTGCTCACTACTCAAATTATTAATTTGTTCTAAATGTTGGTATTTTTTTCTTAACTACAACATATGAAGCTAATTAGAGAAGTGTATAAAGAAAATAAAGGAATTTGCCTCGTTAGATGGGGGGACTTGCTCACCGGCCAAATTACTAATGTGTTCTAAATTATATTACAGAAAATCTATCTATAAAACGCAAGAAACTAATTACAAAAGGACCTTAAAAAAACAAATAAATAAAACTATATAAGAAGGAGGAAAGAAACGAAATAAGCAGCGCGTGGAGGGCGTATTAACGTCAAATGAATTCCTTATGGCATTACCTCCTTGAATTGAATGTAGCAGTCTAAAATTTAATATGCTCTTATTGGAGGTAATTCTGGTTATATCATAGGCACTTAGTATAACATTAGAGTTGTACAAGTTACCTGAACGGTAGGTAAGGTATGGACGTAGGAAAATGTAATGCCGATGTGGATGCTAGGGGCTCTACATCCTTTAAAAATATTAAAGACGCTAAGTATGACTTTGGAGCTCTACGATTTAGGTCAGCAGTGCCTATGGTGAGAGCATTGGAGTGTGAAATGGAGGCAGTTGAATTGGCTACATCCCCAACTGATAGTAAAACTGGTAAGATAAGGACGTAGGAGTATGTAATACCGGTGTAAAAGCAGGGGTGCTGCATTTTTAACCCTTAAGTAGGGAGGTGGGGTGTTCTCAGCACCCCATGACTTAATTACCTCTATATTTTTAATTTAAAGATTTTCAATCCTTTTCAACTCTTCGGTACCTTCCTAAATAGTAGTTTTTTTCACATTGAGGTAGCATTCGCATCAGAAAAAACCTTATTTGTTTGTTGTGTGGGTCTTTTATTGGCTTGGGGTGCTCTCAGCACCGCACCTCCCTACTTACGTAACAAAAATTTACAATATAATTTTTTGTCTCGACCCCCGTTTGACTTTTTATGTGAAGAGAATCAAGACAGAATGAAGAGGCTGTTTTAGTAAGTTTGTGAAGAGGATGGAGAATTTGAGTTTATTGATTCGGACGAAGAGGAGAAAGATATTTCTGAAAAATCATTGCATGAAACATAAAGTCAATAGTCGAATGAAGAATCACTATAGCAGGCTGAGATGAGAAGCTAGAAATAATAACATTTTATAATCTACCTAAAGGTGATGTGGACATCATTGACAAGATACGCAACATATCCTATAGCGTGTCCTCTAACTGTTTTCTTTAGAACCCTCCACATAGCCGGCATTAACTCTCTGGTAATATATATAGCAAATAATCCTACTACAAACTCTGGTGAGGGTCGAGTTCTTGAGAGAAATTGGGCTTAAATTGACTAAACAACAAATAGAAAAGAAAGCATCAGAATCATAGATTTCAAAATACATCACGCGGCCAAAATGATCGGATGACCGGTCATGGGAAGATGTCCAAAACCAGCTCCAAACATGGAGAACAGACGTTCTGGTTGATGTGCTGTTTGCGCAAGACACACAGAAAGAAAAGTTTAGATAAGAAAACAACGATTTTTTGTTGTTTTTGTAAAACATTTATGCATATGAATGACATAAAACAAATTTATTGTGAAGGGTTAGAGTTAGGAAGTATTTTACAGATTAAATTTGTATACTTTGCAAAAATATTTTTTTTAAATAAGTACTTGATTTGTCTTCTTCAATCCCTTAATAATGAATTTTAACTTGATTAAGCATTTTTCATTATTCAACAAAGCCATATTTTTGATAACTGTATAAAAACAAAATTACAAATGAAGAAAAACAATTACAATTTTATAATTTAAGAAATATTATATTTGAGCATTTTAATTAATTATTTGGTTATATAATATTGGTAATAGGTTTAGAAAAGTAAAATAATAAAGAAGTTGCTAATTTTAAAACCCTCTTTTTGTGGGGGGAATTTTTTTCATTGGTGTGTTGTGAGCACCCCTCCTCCCTACTTACGTTAGGGTAAACCACCTCCCTACTTAAGGGTTAACAAATATTATAGGCAATAAATATCACATTGGCGATGTACGATTTACCTGAGCAGTAGGACCTGTGTGATTACACAATTGGTTTGTCATATGGAGGCACTACATCCCCAACTGATAGTAAAACTGCTAAGACAAGGACGTAGGTGTATGTTATACCGGTGTGAACTGCAGATTTAACAAATATTATAGGCAATAAATATGACATTGGCGATGTACGATTTACCTGAGCAGTAGTGCCCATGTGATTAGACAATTAGTTTGTCATATGGAGGCACTACATCCCCAACTGATAGTAACACAAATATACCATAGGCACATAGCATAACATGAGAGTTGTACGAGTTAGCTGAACAGTAGCTAAGATAAGGACGGTGGAGTATGAAATGCCGGCGTGGAAGCTGGGGCACTACGGCCCTTACTAATATTAGCACGACCGTACTATAAAAGGGTATTATAACGTCAAGGAGGAGGCCCCTCCCTCCTCTCACCCTACCACCCTCCCTCCTACCACATCACTCTCCCTACCACCCTCCCTCTTACCATACCACTCCCCCTTCTCACCCTTTACACTCCTTCATAGCCCTCGTTACAGTAAAGTTTTATCTCCAATAAAAGCTGAAATTACTCCAGGCTCAATGCTTACAATGCTTCCTCTCTCTTCAAGTTATTGAGATCCTCTACTTAACTAAATGACAGCCTGTAAACCTTCGCTGAAGCTGAAGCCTTTTAATTTCTGCGATAAATTGTATTGTTTACGAGTCCTATAAGTTTGGTAAGGACACGACTGAGAAATTAATTAATATATATATGGGGCGCGGGAGTCTTCCCCCTGTTGCCTTCTTCAGCTCCATTATGCTGTTTAAGCCTTATTGTGTATATACATTATGTCCTCTTAAACCGAATCGTCAATTTGTTACTCTGTAAAGTCAGAATAAGACCTTTTCTTTTTTATTTATTTTGTACATAATAAAAATGATTTTGGGGGTTTTGGTCCCCACCCTTCATATTGTGCAGGAAACCTGTACATGATGGTCATAAATGACGGTCATTTCTGGATTCAGCACACCAAAAACATATAATTCTGCTAAAAAAAAAAAAAAAAACAGCTGATCTAAAACCTTTTTTTCAATCCTTTATAATTTCCATGTTGCATTTAAAGTATTCTTCGGGAAAGAAATTTCGCTTCGGAATACTGATAAAGCCCCTACATTTACACTCATAGTAGTATGTACATGATATGCCCAATACTTAAGTGATTATTCAAGTGTCAATTTGATGAACTTTTCAAACAGCTGAAGGGGGCATACTGCATTAAAACACCCAGCAAATCTACCAACTAAAGCATTAAACTCCAAATCAGACTAAAACATGCAGAATATCTCAATAAATATTCCAATATTTTTGATTATTGTTCAGATTCGCAAATCTTCTATCAATTGCCTAAACATCTTCTAAAAAATATCTTCCTGCAAAATGGACACAGAAAAACTAAGAAGTTATTTTATTATTGAGTAAATAAATAAAGAACTAAACAAAGTCTATTTTAAAGTATAAAAATTATCAAAATTACTACTGTTGAAAGATTTAATTAATACTTATTTTGCACTATTTTAGTCGACATTTTATGATCCAAATGAGGGCAATATAAAATGTTTTGTTTTATACTCAATAATATTTATAATTTTGTTGTCATATTTTTAACATTTATATAGCCATATTATTTGCATTTGGCATTAGTGTTATATAGTTGTTTTCATTTGTATACGCCTACTTTCTGCTTCCATAAAATCAAAAATAAATTAGGAACCCCGTTCATTGTTTCGAACCCGTGACCTCCGAACTGTGAATCGTAAACGATTTTAACATAGCCTATGGCTCTCCCCGAATCAAGACTTACATGTACAGACAGACAGCTGGTTGACGTTTTTGACCTAGCCTATGACATTCACCGTATCAAGACCTACCTGTGTGCCACGTTTGGTCAAAAGGTGTGGATTTGTATTAAGAACAATCATACATACAGTCAGCTGGTAGACGTTTTTGACTTAGCCTACGACACTTCTCGGATTAAGATCTACTTGTGTCCCAAGTTTGGTCAAAGTCGGTCAAACGGTGTGGATTTGTGTAAGGAACAAATGGACAAACGTGACACGTGATTTTGATATATATAAATAGATAAATAGATTTATCACAGAATTAGTGTACTTACTCTCAAGGAAATTACTTCCCTTGTTAAAAACAACAACAAGATGCTTTTTCGGGGTCTCCCGTGGTCTAGTGGCTAGCGCGCTAGATTCATAAGCGGGAGATAGTGGGTTCGATCCCCACCGGCGCCAGAAATTTTCTCATCTCAGGGCTCGCTGAGAAAATTCCTCGTTGCACCCTGGATGTCGGCGCTAATAGCCACGATTTGTTGATGCGCCGTAGAAAAAAAAAAAAAAAAAAAAAAAAAAAAAGATGCTTTTTCAAAGTATCAACAACTGTTATAGACCTTCCCAGAAAAAATGTTTTTCACCATGGCAAAACTTCCTCTGCATTATCTTATTTCTAAATCCGGAGTACCAGGTACTTACACCATTGTACAGAAAAAGCTGTGAGGAAGGAGCTATGACTGATTTCCCTCATCCTCTCTCTTTCCTGCTATTCATTATGCTTGTGCATTCCTTCTACTAAGGAAGGTTCTGTTATTTACAGAGGTTAAATCCATGGGTTGGGAAAATAAACTTTCGAATAGATATTTGTGACGGCAATTTGTAATTTGAGCAACCTTTTTTGTCTTCGATGAACGGAAATTCAATAAGTGCTTTTTGAAATGTTTAAATCGCAGAAAAAATTTCATAACAAGCAAAAAAGGCAAAAATACGCAGCGGAACACAAAATAGGCAAAAAAGGCAAAATAAAAATTGTCTCTACACTTCCTAAATGCACAAAAACATATTTATTTCTATCTGATTCTTCAATATATCCATTCAGATAAAAAAGGCATTTTGCCTAACTTCCGGGCTCTAATTATCACATTTAAGTAATTAATTAAAATATAAATGAATAAGTTACCAACAATCATTTATATTTTTTGTAAAAGAGAAGGAGGTTAAGAGACTTTAAATATTATATTATATATTGTAATCACCTAGTTTTAGATTTTTTTTTTTTGATTGAGCTGTTTCCAAATTTAGTTGGATTACAGTTAAAAATATATCTATCATTCTATCTATATATGTTTTACTTGTCCAAAGCTATGACTAGTAAAATATTTATTATTATTATTATTATTTATTATTTCACATGCAGGTAAGTTTTTGTTATCTTCATCGTTGTAATTTTATTGAATATTCTTTGGATATATATTGGCATGTTTTAATAATCTTTATTATTTTTAATAATCATCTTTTATTTTCAATTTGCTAAGCTTCCTTTTTTTATTAGATTTGTCTTTGTATAATATCCTTTTTATACTGAGATATATTTATATCTATCAATGTTATACGGTGTTTCGACATCTACACTATCAGTGCCGGTCATGTATTTTCTTATACATCCTTTGGAGAGCAGGGAATGTTCTCAACAGGCCCATACATGACCGAACTCAACATTCTATTGGCGGGAGTCGAACCCGCATCTATTTAGACTGGAATCGGGCACCCATCTGCGAGAAGACCGTATTTATCATGATTATTGTTATTATCTATTATACCGTAGCAATTACAAATTGGTATATACCAATGTATAAACAGTTTTCAACATTTCAATGTATATCTGCGTATACGCTAGACGTCTGTAACAACTTGATTAATGTTAATACAGTAATTCTAATTTATATATATATATATATATATATATATATATATATATATATATATATATATATATTACTATAGCTTTATAGCTCACGAAGAAAAATTATGTACTTTTTTAATTTTTTTTTTTTTTTTGGTATTCATGACGTATCTGAAGCTTTTCATGTGCCCTTCTTTGTAAGAATAGTTAGCCTGTGTGTGTGTGTGTGTATATATATATATATATATATATATATATATATATATAGTCTTGAGAGTATTAATGATGATACATGTACAAATTTGGCATTGGACTCATGTTCCGGAGTACCTGTGATAAATACTCGGGCGCATAAAGATTTCATCTTCTAGTGTGTTCGAGAGCCTGAGCTAGGGATCTACGCTCATTTAAAGGGGGGTACCTGCAAATCAGAAAATAACCTGGCCGGAGCATAGTACTGACCGCACTATCTCCCTAGTTTATACGGTCTAGGATCAGATATCTTTACAATACCAGTCCCTCGTGGCATGTTAAAGGACTTATTGTATTTTGTTTTTTATTTTATTTATCTATTTTTCTATATATTTATATATATATATATATATATATATATATATATATATATATATATATTTATATATTTATATATATATATATATATATATATATATATATTTTTCTATATATTTATATATTTATATATATATATATATATATATATATATATATTTATATATATATATATATATATATATATATATATATATATATATATATATATACTTACGTAAACACTCATGTAGTATTAGGGCCTGCTATGTACAAATAATTCGCGTGCTAAATAATGTATTTTTTAACCATTGAAATAATAGTTGGTTCACAAAATTGGAATTCGTGAAGATATGCATTAGTAGAAATATCTCTCGTAAACAGATTGTCCATGTTATATAATATTTTCTTAAAATCGTGTCTATTTTTATGCTTACAGACATGCCACGTACAAAATTAATTATTTACGTATATTGCATTTTTAAGTAAACCAGTAAATGTGTATTTGGCCTAATTTCTGAACGCTGAAGCTAGAAATGAATGTGACAGAGAAAAGGACTGGTAGGCTGTCGGATCGGGAACAGGGTCCGAGGATGGAGAGGCTGTGCTATTGACAGGGATGACAAATATTAAATGCCAGATGGAAAATGAGCGCGGAATTCTGTGCAGGGTTCAACACCACCCATCGAAATAAAATATATGTGTCCCCAATGTCTTAAAGACCCCTCATTTTTAGCTTTAAATTAAAAAAAAAAAATCAAAAATACTGTCTTCTTTCAATTTAATACTTTCTGTTATTACAACCCCAAAAAAACATAAATGTGAAATAGAGGCCAAGTTCCTGCCCCCACAAAGAAACACTCCCTTCCTCAAAAATATCCCCTCCTAAAACCCCCCAAAAACGCCTTACCATTCTACACTCCAAAAAAGTAGTATGAGTTGGTGTATTAATTCAACCAAAAATATTTGCCAATACAAGAGATGATACAAGAAAGAAATGTCCAAGTTCATTACATGGAAGACCTCATAGTTACTTACTAAGAACAGTAAAGACACTTCAACTGACCTTTAAAAACTACAATGAAAATACTTTTATCCAGTTACTAAAATATCACTTTCCTCAACCAGGTATATTCTTAAACTTGGCAATGTTTTTTTTGTGCCGAAATTATCTTTAGAGAAAAACTAAAATATATATATATATATATATATATATATATATATATATATATATATATATATATATATATGCCTGTTTACTCCCTAGCTGTCTCAAATATGGACCGAATGGTTCTTTGTAACTCTTACGTTTTTGCGTTACTAGGCTTCCAAGTACACGCAATTGGACGTGGAGGATCTAAAGAATCAATTTCAAACCACAGACAAAAATCCGACCCTCTATTTTTGAGTACGTTGTGTATACAGTAATATAATAAGCACATCTTGGACCAATCACAAATAGCAGATATATTTTTTTTTTTTTTTTTTTTTTTTTTTAATAGATATATATCTCCTTTATTGATATTTACAATCTGTACAAATATGTACAATAAGTAAATTTGAACTAACAATGGCAACACACTGGATGAGATGAGGGGAGAAGGCAGACATTACTGCTACTCCCAATAAAATTGGTTGAACTATGTACACTATTTACAATATTTACACAATTTCTTGCAATAAGTTGTCTCGTGGCCAATGGCGGCGGAGGCGGCGAGGAGGATTATCAGGAATAACATTGGAAGAAAGGGATCTGCCAAGAGGATTGGGGTGGGCTGGGAGTTTAGAGAAAAAGGTCAGGAAACGGGATTTGGCTAAATCATGGACAAAGGGTATATCAGTGTCTCGGTGGATGGTTAGGTTTGAAACGTAGAAAGGAGCGTTAAGGATTTTACGGAGGACTTTGGATTGAAAACGTTGGATAATGTTTATATTTGATGGCTTAGCTGATCCCCATAGTTCTATCCCGTATGTCCATATCGGTCTTATTATAGTCTTGTATATTGTCAGTTTGTTTTTTGTGTAAAGTTTCGATTTAGGTCCAATAAGTCGTCGGAGAAGTCCAAAGCGTTTGTTCAGTTCTTGTCTCTTGTGTTTTATGTGTGTTTTCCAGGTAAGTCGCTTGTCGAGGTGGAACCCTAAATATCGAACCTCGTTGGATTGGGGTATTGGGATATTGTGGATTTTTACGGAAGGGCACTCAGCTCGTCGCAGGGTGAAGGTTACATGTGTACATTTCTCTGGGTTCATTTGAATCCTCCATTTGTTGACCCATTTCTCGACGCCATTGAGGTAGGTTTGCAGTTTTTCAGATGCCAATTTAGGATCGGGAGAGGAAATAAGGAAGGCAGTGTCATCGGCAAATGTACACGTGACAATATCTGGGGTTGTTGGGATATCTGAAGTAAATATAGAATAAAGGAGAGGAGCTAGGATACTACCTTGGGGGACACCTGCTTTAATGGTTCGAGGAGTGGAAATTGAAGAGCCGTATTTAATGTGGAAGGTACGATTTTCAAGATATGATTTTAGGATCAGATAGAAATGGAAAGGAAGGAATGTTTTGAGTTTGTAAAGAAGTCCGGGATGCCACACTCGATCAAAGGCCTGAGCCACGTCAAGAAAGACACCGGAACACAAGCCCTTTTGCTCGAGTGTGGAGGAAATTGTGTCAACTACACGGAAGACTTGTTGGGTAGTGGAATGCTGGGTACGGAAGCCAAACTGGTGATCAGGAATTTAATGGTTTGAGTTTACTATGGGTAGGAGTCTTCTATACAGGAGTTTTTCGAATACTTTTGAAATTATTGGGAGAAGGCTAATAGGACGATAGGAACTGGCAAGTGTTGGAGTTTTAAGGGGTTTGGGAATAAGGATTACTTCGGAATGTTTCCAGGATGTGGGAAATCGAGTAGTACGGAGGATGCTATTAAATATTAAGGTAAGGAACATCAGGGTTTTGTGTGGCAGGTGTCGGAGGATATTGGCAGTTATTAGATCGGGACCTGGAGATTTCTTACGAGGGAGATGGTGAATTGTATATTTGACATCTGCAGGACTGATGGATTTAGGTGGTTCCGAAAGAGGAAGGGGTTCATCAAGAGAGTTCAGGATTTCAGTTGTGAGTGTGGGATTACCTTCAGGATTGGGAGTGAAAACGGATTGGAGATGGTCGGCAAATAATGTTGCTTTTTCCTCGTCACTTCGTGCCCAGGAACCATTCTCTTGGCGTAAAGGAGATGAGGTAGGTTGGAATTTTAAGATATGCTTTGTTGCTTGCCATAGGGAGTTGTCACTGGTGGTGAGGGAGGAAAGGTAAGTATCGTAATTGTCAGTTCGATGGTTTTTAAGTTCGTCTTTTAGCCGTCTCGTTAGGTTGTTGAATAAGGTTTTATCGGAAGGGTATCGGGATCTCTGCCATTGGGCTCGTGCTCTGCGTTTTGCTGACAAGAGTTCAAGGATTCGGGGAGGGAGTTTTGAATGTTGAGGAGAGGGTACTGGTTTCCGTTGCTTGCTTAAATAGCAGATATGGTTAAAATAAATGAAATAAGAGTATAAACTGGAAAATGGTAATGAATTGAGGACGTTTTCTGGTCAGATGGTAAAACTTTCCAGGAAATATGACAATAATATTGAAATATATTTTATTAAAATAAAATCCAAACAATTGCAAACCAAAATATAATACTTATATAGTAGAATATAATGATTTTGATGCAAAACACATTGGAGAATCACAGAAAATTTAAAGGAAAAGAATACTACAGCACATAAAAAATATAAATTATATGAGTCAAATCCAAACTGCCTAGTCCAATCATGCCACGAAAATCCATCATAAATTTAAATTTAAGAATGGGGAAAGAAATATATCAAAAATAAAAATTAAAGAAAATTAGTTTATTTTGGATAGTTATAAATTCAAAAAACTATATACAATATGTTAATGCAGTATTTCACTTTTTGATGCAGCATTATTGAATCAGTGAAATAAAGAGATAGAAATGGGGGGAAGGTAGACAAAATATAAAACTTGCTTATCGCTTTGTCCTATGCTTGCAGTGGACTGTTTCTTCCTTGTACGTGTTTTTTTTTTTTTTTTTTCATTTTTTTTTTAGTTTTTGAACTTATTAAAAATATATGAAATGATTTATTAAAATCTAAATAAAGTTTGTTGTTTATTTACCAGTCGAATCCGCTTACCGGTACCCTATTTTTTGTGCGAAATAAATCTTCGATTTTTCGGCAAACTTTTTTGCGAAAAAGATCGTCAATTTTCTGTCATTCTCTTTGTAGGCCCCCAATTACCCTTTTTATAGGTAATTTGAGGAAGAAAAAATGTAAAAAACTAGACTTCTTTCAGATTTTCAGATATTTTCTAAATATCTCCAAAACGGGTTGGAAAACTTAATAAAAGCAAAGCATCGTTTCGAAAGCATAATACATTTTCTATAAATACGGTTCCTACTTAATTCGATAATGTGTGTTTAATTACAAATTGAAATTCGACAGTGTCAGATTCGTTCTATAGAACGATTTCTGTTTCTGTTCACAACAGTTTTTAATTTAAGCAATTTCCTATGTATAAACGAGAGGCTTGTTTGCACTTGTTGTTTTCAATAATGGCCAGTTTCCTGTGTATTAATATCACTTTTATCGGTTAGGTATTTTTGAAAACATCATTTATTTATTTATTTAATGTTTGAGCGCCATAACTGAGATGATTCGCTCAAATATCAAAACAAAGCATAAACATTCTATTCCCTGCTTACCAAATACCTACTAGCAGGATTTGCATCATAATGTTTGAAACAATTTTCACTCTTAGTTTTATACATATACTGTTCATTGACGATTTTGATAAAAATGATTTTATGAGTTTTTAACGCGTTTACTCCCACCCTCCATACGGATGAGCCCGCTTATGACCCCGGAAGTTCTGACTAGAAATTTTCATGTTTCACAACTTATAGATAACAAAAATTAATATATTATTTTGTTTTTATATTTGAAATCTCAACACATTGTTTGGATCGAAGTTTTTTTGAATTTACTAAATCAGAAGAGCCATTAAAGCTGGAGTTTTGGCGAAGTTCCGACTAACCCACTTCTTCCCCTCCAATTCTTATGAAACTCTAAGGACTTTAAATGCAGTTCAAGAAACAAGCACTGCGCTGTCATATATCATTTGTGGTGTTTTTTACAAAATAAAATCTTTAGAAACATATGGTATTCTGAATACTAAAGAGTCGGAATGGCCTTCCAGCGTTTTCGGCATAAAGATTCATGTCTAAAGTCTAATTAAAATTAATTCTAGAACTAATTTAACGTAAGTACATATAAGAAATTCATTAACATTTTTCAAATATAAGGCCAAAATAAAGAAATAGGATGAACAGAAAGATTGAGGAAAACATCCACACCATTAAAAAACAATGTAAAACTTGTTTAAAACAAAGGATTCGCTTTGCCGGCCATCTAGTGGGAATGAGGGATGCTCGGAAAACTGAGATGGGAAGATGCCGTCACCTCAGATGCCCGAGACCTGCTGAGAGCTCGGGACTGGAAAGCTGCTGCACAGGACCGAGACATCTGGCGGAGGTTATTGGAGGCGGTCTGGACCCGGTGACGGGTTGTTGCGCCGGATATAATGATGATGAGTCATCTTCAGTATCATTATATTTTTAATATTATGTTATATTTGTTATTAGTAAAACTTGATGGTCTTGAGCAATTCATTTAGGTCTCACAGTAACTAGGCTTGTCGAGTTACAGAAGCCTAAATAACGAGGGTGAAGGAGACAACCATATGTTAATTGAGGCGTCTAAAATCAAAACAAGACACATCACTGAAACCAAATTTTTCAAAAAACACGAAAAACAGAACAAGTCTTAGGTTTAATTTTATACATGTGTATAATTTTCTTAAAAGTTGAAGGTATTACAGACGATTGTTTTTGAGGAATTTGAGAAGGTTATGTATTTTAAAGCCATTTTTATTTTTGAAGTGTCTTACTTAGTTTTAAACTTCACTTATGTATGTCTTATTTTGAAACCACCTTACCACTTCAACATTAAAAAACAGCATGATCTTTACCAGTATATGGAGGACATTTTGAACTCGTAAAATCAACTGTTATATATACATATATATATATATATATATATATATATATATATATATATGTATATATATATGTATATATATATGTATTTACATTTATATATATATATATATATATATATATATATATATATATATGTATATATATATGTATATATATATGTATTTACATTTATATATATATATATATATATATATATATATATATATATATATATATATATATATATATATTCCCTATAGTAATTGGGCCATCGAACGTCTTTATTTGGTGAATGTTTTGGCTGTTTGGGGCAAGAACGTGTACGGGTTATAATCATAAACGAGTAGATATAACTTTATGGTAATTTTATGTTCTCTATCATTCGGCGAGGAACGTGTAATTAGAGTTTTATTGACCATAAAAGAACAAGGGATGATTATGACTGGTCATAAGCTATTGCTTATTATAAGCCATAACCGTTTAGTTGACTTTCTGAATGTCATGTACTTTACTAGAATATAAAGTGAATTTATTGGTGAATAATTTATAAATGATTTATTTTAGTAGCGCCGTGACCTACTAAAACTTTATGATAAAATCGATTGAGTTGAATTATTCCTTTGAATGCATTTCGACCCGTTTTTGCCAGCATTCAAGCCTCAAGAAGTATTAGCTTGAAGAAAAGTACTGAAGAATGTATGCCGAAATTCGTCAACGGCTTTGAGTTAATAGGCTTACAGATATACTTTTAAAAGGAATATTGGCTTGGTAATTCTATAAAATCAAAACAATACCCTTTTCTCAAAAAGCGGATAAAATTGTATTTTTTTATTTCAGGTACATAAAAACAAGGGAGGAAATGTTTTACGTAGTCTACTTGCATGAAAAAAAACTTCTGAGTTTATTTTTACGTTTGGAGATACGGAAGTATTATTGCAAATCGTTTTAATGGGGCACATAAAAAATATTTCACATGCAATTCTTAATTGGACGATCTAAGGCAAAGAAACAACTTAAATTTTCGAAAATGTTGGTCATGTTCTTTTTAAATATTTGTCTTCGATTTTTTTTAATAGTAAAACACGATTATCAAATCATTGAGGCACGTAATCAGCCACTGGAGCGGGTATTTGAAAATTATAGTAAGTTGATCAAATCAATTTCACATATTGTCCTTAGAGCCAGCCCCTGTAACTTTACATTTCGACGCTTTGAGGCACGTGGTCAGCAACTGCAGCGGGTATTTGATAAGTATATTAAGTTTATCGATTCAATATCACATCATCGTCCTTAGAGCCAGCCCCTGTAACTTTACATTTCGACGCTTTGAGGCACGTGGTCAGCAACTGCAGCGGGTATTTGATAAGTATATTAAGTTTATCGATTCAATATCACATCATCGTCCTTAGAAGCAGCCCCTGTAACATTTCATTACGACGCTTTGAGTCACGCCATCAGTCACTACAGCGTATATATGAAAAGTATAGTAAGTTGATCAATTCAATTTCACAAAATCGTACTTAGAACCAGCCCCTGGAACATAACATTACCACGCTTGAGGCAAGTCATCAATTTATTTTCACATTGTAGTGAAATTTTAGTTTTAGTGGGATAAAAATAATAAAACTTGATAAAATAAAAGTTCACTATAATTATTCGAAATAAAACAAAATAACACTCTGCGGACGAAAAAAAAATATGATAAAGATAAATTATCAAGATCTGATAACAAACATTTTACACGCCCCGGGATAACCAAGACAGCGAGTTATATAATTAATTACCTTTTTAATGAACTTGGGAAAGGTACTTGCTAAGTGTATTTTTTTTATTTGGCCGATCGCCAATGTCATTGTAGCACTTAATATCTTTTTTTTTTTATATTTGGTTACTTTGCTTATCAATTTATCTTTATTTTGGCTAAAATATTTTTTGGTTTTGCTGAGATATGCTAAATTTATCAAGTTCCTAACAGGCATATTAAATCATTTTTACAATTATTGAATAATATAAAATAATAAACATTGATCAGCTTTTGTCAAGCGGCTCAAAAGAGTTTTCTTAAATGGACAACAAAGAAATATTTATTCTTTTTGATTATAAATCTGTTTATTTATATTTATGTTTAATGTTTAAGGGTTTTATCGTTATCAGTAATAAATGGAATTAAAAATTTAAATAAATTATTAATTTTTTTTATAATTACCCAAATGAATGAATCAACTTTCTTCTCTTACTACAATTGGTATCAAGTATTGTCAAATTTTTGTTTTAAATTGCTTCTGCCCTGAGTCTTGTCAAAAGTTATCTTTCTTCTAAGATTAAAATTTCTGTTATTAATGTCGGAGCAACCGTCGGAAAAATTAAAATCTTTAACTTCAAAACTGACATAAAAATATGTGATCTCGTTAATTAAATTGGAGTCTTTTCATTTCCTCCTTACCTCGAGGTTGCAATTCTTGATAATCTCATCCTGTTCTCGGACAGTACTTTCCGCCCGTGTAAAGCTTTATACCAGGGACCGAAAATAACTCTTAATTTTTTTTTCAAATGAGTTTCAGTTAACCTTTAACTTTTATTATTGGGAAATAAAAATAAAAATTTCATCGTAATTGATATATTTTGTTATTTTTTTAAATGAGTTTTCTAATAATTTTTATTTCAAAAACTAAAAAATAAAAATGTTTTCAATAATGTTATTCCAAAATATTTTTTAGAAAAAGTTTTAATACAATATTTTTGTTATTTTAACTTTTAAACATTTTTTTTTCAGTCCCGTAACAGGCCACGAGAGCCTTGAGGGGCAGATACTATAAAGGTATCTGATTTATGACCATACGGCACACTAGGGAGATAGTGTGGTCAGTACTATGCTCCGGCCGCCTGATTTCTCCCTTGGCTGGTTCGACTGCTAGAGTCATTAGTACCCATTATTAAATTAATTAAAGGCTGGTTTGGCCTAGGGACGGTCAGGGAGGCCGAATTCAACCCCTGAACGAAGAAACTAGAAGAAAAAACTTTAATGCTTGCTTGGGATTTGAACTCAGGTCCTCCAACTTGTTAGTTTAGTGCTCTACCACTGAGCTAACCTCGCCCCCTTTTAAACATTATTTTAAATAAAAAACAATACTAGTGCCATAATGAATTGAAAGAAATAAACACAAAGAAAATATATACATATTCGAGTATATAGAACATACAGTCATACAAATCAATTTAGTTTAATTACCAATAACTCCTTTAAAGTATCAGGCCTCAAGTTATTCCTGTAGCCCTTTAATATATATTTAAGTGTTGAAAAAGCTTACTAACACTAAATGCTTACCTAGCACGGAAGATAGGGTTTCGTATATTTGCTATGTCCCAATACAGCAACAGATTTTCATTCAGAGGACACCGTTTGGGATTAAAGTCAATTATTTCTCAATAGGGCAATAATAGGTCCTCGAACTTTGATTCACTCATATAAACTTTAAGTAAACAAAAGATTCCAAATCAAGTATTTCTTTATTAATTCTAAGGATAACAGAGATTTATGGTAGCTCTCGCAATAAGTGATTAATTAAAATTTAATTATTAAATTAATAAACTGTGTATCATTAATCCTTAAAATACATTAAAAATATATCCATGTTTTTACTCTCACAATACAAAATTTTTTCTTTTTTTAAATGTTAAAATTAAACTAGAAGTTTCTTTGAGAAAAAGTATTTAAATTTTCCCAACAATTTTTATCGAAAACATTTTTATATAAAAATTATTTCGTAACATTTATTTATTAATTTGAAATATTTAAATTATGAAGTAACTGTTTTGTCATATTTTTTTGGATAAATTTAATTTTTATTTCGGTCCTTGCTTTATACCTATTCTTCACTGATTCCTTCTTGGCATACTATTCATTGTCTGCAATCCACGTGTGTCCTGACGGCAAGGTAAGTTCAACATTATTATATCATTTAGACACTGTTGCAACTCGTTATAACAAAAATATATTATGGAAAAAAATCTATATACATTTAGTCTTTCCATTGTCTTGCTGAGGAAACTCATGTGTGTCCGGAAATCGGGACATTTTCGAAATATCTATTGTCCTAACGTTTAGTCATGATATGCTTCAGATCTATCAAACTTTCTACAAAGGAAACAGGGGTAAAACTTCTTTGATTTCTGATCATGAAAATTGTTGACTATTGGCTAAAAATTATAACTACGGACAAAATATTCATTGGTTGTTTTATACCCCCCCCCCCTTAAATTGAAGTGTATATTCTTTTTCTTGTTCTCCTTTTAGAGCAATATATATTCTGTAGACGTTTCGAAACATTGCCCATATTCAGGTTATAAAGTAGGTTTTTGTCACAAAACCACCCTCATACGAGGACACCCTGTAAGTGCCTGTGTATATTAGCTCATACAACTACCATTTTTACTTTGGTTTACGGTTATAGGTCAATATTTTTGATGTTCCGTGCAGGGAGTGTTGGAACCCCGCCCAATGATTTGAGCCTCCTCTGCTAAACCTTTACGCTCGTTTAGGACCGGCACTGGCAGAATTCACAACGTTTATGGCCTACTTGAAATATATATTTACTTATTTTCTTTTTTTAAGAAGTACTTGCTACGTTTTTCCTCTCTTATTGCTTTATTCCGTAAACGACTGTTTCTCTACCTGATCAAATTCCTGAGGCCCAGACTATGATTCATCTATGGTCCCTTTGCAAGAATTCCCTGGTGTACCATAGATGTTTAGGAAGGTTCACAACTTATAGATAGACCGTCACTAATGGCCTTGATGCAAAAGTGAAAAGATATTATATTACTAAGAAATTCTTGTCTGAAGGGATCAGCTACAATCAAAAAGTTTATGGCTCACATATGAAATAAAAAAACATAAAATGGCAAAACATCTTCGCTTCCCACCACCTTCTTGGCAGAAGCCAAGAATCATGTGCCAATAATTGTCCAAGTAAAGAAAATGACATGGTTCTAAGCGTCCATAAAGCGAAAGGCTAAGGAATGCATCAGGGCCGCCACATCTCAGAGCTGGGCCCAGGACCAGATCACGGGCCCCACTTCTCAGAGCCAGACTGAAGATTCTAGCACTTTGCTATAGGACATTTTTAAATTATTTTCATCTTGAGTTTTGGCGAAATGAGAATAAAAGCCGACAATCGGTGCAGCAAAGGTCACTTTCGGTACTTGCAATTTTATTTCGACTCCTAATGAAATATACTATTCTGGGACTCTACTTGTTTTGTCGTTTATACACTTTAAAAAATATAGATATAGGCTACGCCCGTCTATATTTCTAAGCCCCATTCTTTTTACAAGCCAGGTATAACAGTACCGGGCTGCCCCCCCCCCCCCCATGTGGCGGCCCTGGAATGCATTATAATCTAGGTAGTGCAATGGAACTCGAAAATAGGCCAAGAACGTTCGCGAAACAAGATTGTCCTCTAAGTGAATTTTTTTGCCATCGTCAGCTCAAGATCAAAAATTCTATCGCAATGTATTGCTCGACTCTATTGCCTGGGTCTACATGGATTGAGTTAAATATTTGAGGAATAGTCTCCCTTCAAATAAATGTGTTCAAAATTTATGTTATACTTAGAATAAACGTTCAATATTTTGGGGATTAGTGAATACATAAAAGATTGCTTCAGTGAGGGAATGAGGCGGAAGGAAAGGTACAAAGAGTCGAAGGGGTATACCCCTCTCAAGAGCTCATTAACGACAAGACTCGACGTCCTGCCCTATAGAAGAAGTCCTCTAGACATCCAATCAACAAGGTTCGAGAGCTGCTCCGAACAAGAAGCCAGCTTCTCAATCACCAATCAGCACTCCAATTCACCTACACCTCGAGAAGGAGGGACCTAGTTGGCGTCCGCTCAATCCCTCGCCACGCTCCCGTTCCATTGAATGGTTTGAAAGCACTGGTTCAATCGACTTCTCATTTTCTGATTTTAAATCAGGGTATACTTCATACTATTGGTAGAATACTAATCAGCGGTAATTGAAATCTCTGTCTTTTGTTACTTAAATGGAGTTTCACTTCTTTATCATTTGGGATATTCTAATATCATAATTAAGCTGGGAATATTTGAAACTAGAAAAATGAAAATCTTAGGAATTGTGATCCGAAGTAACCAAAAACAGTAGTTTTGATACATCAAAATTCCCCAATGAAATTCTATTTCAAATTTCTAACCAGGTATAGTAAGTTGCTTTTAATGTATGAAAGGAACAAGGATAAATGTTTAGTGATTAATGAGGTTATATACAGGGATACTGGTAAGTCGAACCACCTCCATCGCGAGATGTTAGTTTTGGTCAAAACAAACCATTTTAAGCCCATATTACCTTATCCAAAAGTTACCTGTGTTCAAGATATTTAATATTTTAGATTTTTTTTTTTTTTTTGTTTTAAAGTCACTGTTGCTTAAGTTTTGGCTATTTATTTTTTATTTCTAGCATTTGAGCTGAAAGTTTTTATTGTTTTTGTATTTAAGACATTTAGAGTAAACTATTAATTAAAAAAATCTATCAAATTTTTTCGAGACAACGGATAGTACGACCCAACTAAAATTTACATTATTTTTTTACTAAAACCTTTAAATTCAACTCTGTCTCTCTCTTAACAAAATTTTAGTAGCTATTCCTGCATTTTATACAAAAAACATCTCTGTCTATTAAGCTACATTGAATTTTAGATATTGGGTCATACCACTCCTTCTACCTTAAAAATTGCATAGCTTTATTTAATTGATAGTATATTCTGAATGTCTTAAATAAAATAAAATAAAAAAAAAAAAAAAAAAAAAAAAAAAAAAAAAAAAAAAAAAACTTTCAGCTCTAGTGCTAGAAGTAAAAATAAAAAATCTAAAATATTAAATATCTTCCAATAGGTTATCTTTTGGATAAGGCAATATATAGGGCTTAAAAGTTTTTTTCTTTTGGCCAAAACTATCACTTCGCGATGGATGTGTGTCGACTTTCAATTTATAGGTGCAAATTGTTTTTCCAACGTTTAATATTTTTATTTTAAAATTTCCAAGACATAGGTTTCTTGTTGGGACTCTAAAAAATTACTATGTTGTGCATGATAGAGCTTCCAGAACAAAATTAGACAACAGATTCCAGAAGAGTGAAGGAATAAATGAACACTCGTATACTGTTTAAGTGCACTAGACTTTTCCCTTTTATTTTTAATAAATAGAAAACTTAATAACATAAAAGTTTCATACTTTTATAAATAAAATAGATACATATTATAAATAATTCTAAAATTGACAGCACATAGAATGTGTTTCTTTCCCTATCAAGATGATTGTCCCTGGTAATTTCAGTATCTGCGCATGATAAAGCAACGGAAGTTTTTCCAGTGGACAGAAATTTATGAGACTTATTTCAAATATGCAGAAGTTTTCAAATAAAAAAAAAGGAAGAAAATGACTTGTTAAAAGTAACTGGACGTAAATGAACTTCCTAAAACGAAAATTCCAACTTCCATGAAAGTTGCCATGAAGTTTCACAAACTCAGTGCCTAGCAATTCTTCATATTTGTTTTAAATATATAATCTTAGTTTTGGGGTTATATTTCTTTATTTTTAAATTGAATTAATTTCACTTCCTATTTACTAAAACCACTTTTGTTCTTATATTTTTTAATTGAAGGGTTATGAAATGGTTTTTAATATTTGTTTAAAAATAAAGTGGATCAGGATTCTAAAAATAATGAGGAGGTTCTTCGTTAATTGCTCCCTTGTTAGACTCCTGAAGGGGAACTTCTCTCCCCCCCCCTCCCGTCCCTTTTTCAAACACTTTTTTAATTGTCCTTTTACTTTCACTTTTTATTTTTTTTATTTAAATTTTATCTTTCGAGTTCTCATTAATATTTTTAAGTCTGGGAATAGTTCCAGTAAATGCTTAACCCCTTGTTAGCAGTTAATGAGTTTTGGACGACAATTTCTTTCCAATTTGTCCACATCGCTATGAAAACGAATTTCAGAAATGTAGATAATATATCGATAAACTTACTCACTGGCAGAATCTCATCCAAGCCTCCTTATGTAACATCCAGCGTGGCGAAACAAAAAATTGTAATTATTCTTGAGCATTCTTGCTCCTAAAAATAAGTCAATCTAAACTAGGCAAGATTAAATTGTTTTATAATTTATCAAAATATAATGTTATATTTTTAAAATGAAATGGAATGTCATCCCTTTAATAGAATTATGAAAGTAAAAGGTTCATTTTATTTTGTTTTGTTTTTTCATTAATTAATTATTAATTGAAACTCTTTGCAGCACTGGCAAAAAGAGCATTACATATGGTAACATTTTACATATAAAGGATGTCCCGCATTGAGATGTCATAACTTTAAGGGTTTATTCTGCACGTCATTTGTAGTTCAATTTTGTAATAGTGAGTGTCCTATCTGAACAAGTCGCAGAGCTCTCAAACGTTTGTCTATTTTAAAACTATTGTTTTTTTGTTTTTTAAAACTGTGTTTTCGGGATTTTTGATTAATAATCGTAAATACCGACTACATTTTTAAATTTACATTAAATTTCTACTGATAAAGTTCTTCGGTGGGGTTGAATCCTCCGGCAACCAGTGGTCAAAAACCGTCAGTAAGCGCTCAAAACTCGAATAACTTTTGATGTTGTTCAGTTATAAACCTGAAATTATGCACACTTACCGGTCTTATAACCACAATAAAGGTATTGATAAATCACTCACATGACAACTCTTTTTGTGGTCGGCAAAAAATACACCTGCTCCTATCTCAGCCCACTTTTTTTTAAATTTCAGCACAACAGTTTGAGATAATTTCCGTTGGAGTAACGAAATATGCTCACCGGCAATTGGAAATTGATCTGCCAAATACTTGCATACCGAAAGCACACTTTTCCCGTTTGAATTCAACAATATTTCAACTAGGAAACGGTGTTTCACTCGCATCACCTCAGACGTCTTTTCCAGTCGACAATGACTTGAGTTCTGCAAAAACAAAACAATTTTAACTTAGATAATTTACGTATTTAAATTATTAAAAATTAAACTAACGGTATAAAAAAGGAGAAAAAGTAAGGCGAATAAAACAAAAAAAAAATTTATATACGACATATCGTACATATCAGTTTTCTGATCAGTTATATAACTATTAGGTTTTGGCCTGTAAATCATCTGTAATGAATGTAATGCCATTATTGAGTCCGTATATATTGTTGTTTTGTCAGTAATTGCGGCGTATGCATTCTCTAAACCTGATGAGGGAACGTTAGCGGAAGTCTATCGTTAAGAATAGTGTTCGTGAAGCACCGGTTGGTGCACTTTTTGGTTGTTACCTGAACCAGATGGCGTTTATCCAGGAAAACAAACTAAGAAAACATTTGTAAGTATAAGGATAGTATAAGTCTTTAGTGCATATTCTAAACTGATTCTTTATTTTTTCTCTGTCTTTATTATACTGATTGTAAGTCCACCACACACGTAACTCTAAGAATCGCTACTCTATCTATGATAACTCAAAAATGTATGTTTAAATAATATATATCATAACTTTTAAATTTAAGGAGTCATGTGCGAAACATGTAAAGCCATTTTAATGGATTATGTTAATTTAGACTTTTGTTTATTAACCTTCTGCTTACAAAATTGTTGAAATTTCTCTGATTATTTTAATAAAAAAATTGAAGAAAGTATACGTTTGCATAATTTATTCACATTATGCAAACAGAACAATTATTTATTCAGACAAATCCTTTGAAATTAATACTTCGTATTCTTATAACAAGACTGTATTCTCTAGCAAATAATATAAGCATGAAAACATTTATTTATAACCAGTCCTTTTTTTTTTTTTTTTGGCAAAATAAATAAAAATAATTTAACTGAGCATTTAGGTGATTATAATAATAATAATACATTAAAAAGATATATCCATAGAAGGCCTAAAAATACATTCTTAAAATATTTATCTATAACTTTGTAATCTACTAGTTTATATCTGTAATCTCTGTAGTATATTTTTAGTCTGTAACATATTTCTATCTTGGAGTATATTTCATTATGTAGTGTACTACTATATGATTAACACTACTTATGGTGTTATACTTTTTCTTACGTATGCATAGGTTTTATTTTACATTAATTTCCTGTATTGTAAAATTTGTGCTACTATTTAAGTTAGTACAATGAATAATAATTAGAAATTTGTATCTGGTATCACGAAAGGATCGTAATTTTCTTATTAACAAATAAATAAAAATGTGGTGTAAAAAATACTCCATAAAAATTGAAATATCATTTAAAATATCGAACCTATAACTTTCATAGCCTAGCCTATCTACTGCTTTACTGAAACCATGAAATGACTATTACATGAACCTTTCCTCATCGCACCGTTTCTTCTTGATAGTAAAATTTCGTTTCATCAGATCTAGGTCATACCAGCCGTTCAAATGTATTACACTTTTATTTAATAAAAAAATCAAGCGACCCTGAACGCAAAGTAGTTCATGCCTTATCGACATGATCGCAATATGCCTAACCCTTCAAGTAGCTTAGCTATAATCTTTATTATTCATATTTCATATTACCTATTAAAAAAAAAAAAAAAAAAAAACGGAATCATAACCTGTTACATATCTTTATGAAATAATGTTCTGAAATGTTTTAGATTTTCACTAAAAGTGGTAGTCTTTCGCATGTTTTAGCGTATTGAACAGATTATCTCGTTAATACTGTGGAATGATTGTACTGTTTCTGGATTAGATTCACTCACACCACATTTATTTACATCAATGAAAAACTTCCAATACCTAAACAAATTTTTATACTTTCTTAGCATTTTTGTAGACAACATATTAAAATGGAATAATTACATCAAAAGAATAAAATCTAACGTGCGCCTACTATACATGAATTGTTAAGATGAATAATAATACAAAATGTATCGAAATACTGTTTGTAGCTTTAGGGCTTTAACACTCGGCTTGATCTGATATATTTTAAGAAACTATTCCACCAGCCAGAATAGCCTCAATTATTTATAATTACCCGAGAATGAATGAACTCCCATCTAAAAATGTGTGTATAGCTTAACTTTTATGTAAGGATGACGGAAAAAGTACTCCAAGAGATTTTTCATGGGACAAGATCGACCAACTTGTACAATTACTGAAGTAATTCTTTTTCCTTATTCAACATTAATATAAGACTTACTGAAGTCATTAAATATTAATTTCATTAGGAATAATTTTCGTTTATTTCTGATAAGATCCCATAAATAAACATCATAGTAGTTTTATTCATCAGTTGCTCCTTCCTCTAAATTTCCAATTACATTATAAAATTGAGAGACAATCTCAGTTTTGAATATACCGTTGGAAAGGAAATTAAATTCGGCAGTTAGCAGAATATTTTTTGTAAGAGTAGTGATTCTCGAAAATGTGTCCCTAACTACACTTTTTTATTACTATCCACGTTTTGAACAGTTATAGCGGTTTGTAAAAGATACATTAAAAGTGCTATAGCCTTAAAGAAAATTTAATGCTGATTTTAAAAAATTAAGATACCGTTGAAAAATAACGTGTACAAGCAGAAAAATTGGAATTTTTCTAAATAACCTTTAGAACAGCAGAGCTCTGGAACAAAAACAGATAGAAACATTTGGGTGAAAAGGATTTAACTGCATTTTTGATCTAGTTTCACCCCCCCCCCCCTGAGTATTGTCATTTATTTGCAATACACCCTGTATACATTGTGGACTTTGTATACAAACGTATTTGATTGATCTGTTTTTTGTTTTGTTTCTAGATTTATGTGTTATGAAACGTAACCATTTATTTTTATTCATATAAACAATTCTAAATTACTAACAGCAATGACTCTCCAAAGTATAAATACACACAATGCATGAAAGGTGTATTTCATTACCTAAGTCCCCACAAGAACGGTTTGAGGTATGTACCAACAAATATTCAGGAGTTGAGATTTATAACCAATAATCCTCGAAGAGGTCCTAAGCATTTCTAATGTTAAAAACAAAGCGTAAATAAATAAATAAAACATATGAAATTTTAAGATTCCTCTGTCCTCCACAGATTGTCATTAGATGGACGTTTTGTGCGGGATTTTCTTTCAATAGGAACAGCGAAGGGAGGAAACACGCTACAACGCGATTTTATTCCATTTTTTTAACATTTTTAAAGAACTTGACATTGATAAATATTATTCATTTTAAAGAACACAAGTCCAACAATGTTTTCAAACGTTTCAAAGCACGCGACGCTATTTTGAACGTCCTCTGCTCCGATTCCAATAACCTTTATTGCGGGTTGTAGGAAATTGGTATCAACGGCCGAGAACATGGCGTGTTTAGTAAACATGGAGGGATTTCATTATTCCTCTTGCAAAGTTGAGGTAATTATAGGGGAAGGAAAGAGGGAAAATGACATAGAATTGGATCGGGGCTGGAAAACATTTGCATCGAGTAATGAGAAGGTAATGGGAAAGAAGATTAAGCGACCAAAGCTCGGTAACAGTATACCAATTTCCAGGTGACCATCCCACCTGCCTTTCGGTCACCTAATTCCCTTCCCTCAGTCCTCTTCCACCTTCTTCATTCATTACATTTAAATGTCAGGGTTTGTAATCAAACTAGACAAGTATCTGAATACATTTTCCAATCCAAACCTGACTATTCTAATTATCTTCTCTCCAATTATACATGAAAGGTGGCTTTAATTGCATGAGAAAACTGGCTGATAATGTTAATGGGCTACATCAGCTGAAATGTCAGATTCGTTTGGTTGTAGTCTTATTTTCATTAGGAAATAAATTATCTGTTCGCTAACTATAATCTTTTGCTGGAAAATGTTTCCGGCTCAAAAATAGCTGGTTCATATGTATTTTCATCTGCCCACTTCACAAATCACCATAAAACTGACAGATTAGGTCTTTTTTTGAGGTAAAGTGAACTTTTATTTTTTAGAGCAAACATTTGTGGGAATTTTGTTTGGGAGTTGGTATACCAATTGCTCTTCAGCTGTTTGTATGTCATAAACATAGTTACTGTTGCCGTGACATTGAGTTTCATTTCCTTTCCTCTGTAATTAATTCAAAATTTCTGATTCGAGAGTGTTTTTTAGTTTAAAATTCGTAAAAATGCCATGAAAATGTGTCAATATGGTGAATAGTTTTTGTTATATTTGTGGTGGAATAAGAATTTCTCACATATTCGCTATCTTATGCCTCTAAAGACTGCCTATCAGCATTATTTCGGTATTAAAGTACTGGACCAGGATAAGTCTTGCGCTTAACAAGTATATTGGAACGCTTGTTCAGTTGCACAGCTAGAATGGACAAGAAAGAAGAAAATATCTATGGCTTTCGCTGTGCTTATGGTTTGGCGGGAGCCTATAAACTATAAATATGACTGCTATTTCAGCTTGACTCTACCTATAAAGCCTGGATATTCTATGAAGAGAAGAAGAACAATTCAGTACCTGAATCTTAGATCTGTTATTCGACTCATTGTGCATTTAGAAAGGTTTTGGTTTTGTTTTTTTTTGGTTTTTTTTTTTGGTTTTTTTTGTGCATTGACTGCTGAGGTCATTAGCGCCGTCCTCATTTTTTTTTTTTTTTTTTTTTTTTAATTCTAGATAGACTATAAGTCCTTAAATCTAGATTTGACTTATACTATATTATATTTTAAACAAAATTAATAAACAAATAATGACACAAGGAAAACATGTTTTAAATATACTCGTACTAGTTAGTTGAGTTCGCCGTAATGGAAAAAATGTGCAAACGCATTTTCCTGAAAACTACCATTTGCTGAGTTCGCCCATCGTATCCCCAACGCCTCATATGCATATGAAAAACACTTATTAATTTAAATCTTAAACCAAAGTCCTCTATATATTCACTCCTCTTTTACATGAGACATTTAGGCCATTTAGCCATTTTGAAACTGGAAAAAAAACTGTTTTTGAGGTAAACTATTTTTTTAATTATATTAGGTAATATTTGTATTAATTGTATTATTTAAATACTTAATTCTTGTTCTGATTTCATTTTTTTTTTATTTCATTATTTTTGGAGAACCGCAGAAAGGCCTATTAGCTCTTCTTCTTACATTTCTGAAAAACTGCCCTTATTAGTTAAAAATAAAATGTACAATAAAACATAGGTTAAATAAAAATAAAATTAATTCATAAATTGGTTTTAACATGAACATTTAAGGCTCGGGCACACAGAACGCGATCTGTACCGCGGCGGGCAGCGATCTCTGACCGATGGTGGGAGGCGATCTACATGTATTGTAACAGTATTTCATTAGCTCCGTCAAACAAAACACGTTCTGTCGATGGAAGCTAGTCTTAATCGCTTTACCGCGCGGTACGGTTGTAAAAAAATACAGATTTACCGCGCGGTCTGTTCTCTAGAAGGTAACCAGATTACTGTATTACTCACAAAGATACCGCGTCACAAATAATACCTCCACGACGATGTTTCGCTGCCCGCCACGGTACAGATCGCGTTCTGTGTGCCCTAGACTTAAGGGCTATGAAATAAACAGTTAAATGAAAGCTTATTTTTTTATTATTTTTTTTTTTTTTGTTTTCTTTTGGTGCATCTACTGCTGAGGTCATTAGCACCAAATGAAAGCTTATCATACTAATTTATATAATGTCTTGGTGAAAGTTAATGTGATATACATTTAATGTGTGCAATGTAAATGCACTCGTATATATACATACACATGAACATATACACACACACACATATATATATATATATATATATATATATATATATATATATATATATATATATATATATATATATATGTTATTTTATAGTTTAAAAAATGCCTAAAAGACTGAAACGTCTCATGTGAAAGAAGAGTGAATAAATTAAAGAATTTGGTTTGAAGTTTAGATCGAAATGAAATGATGTTTTTAATAAATTTGATCTCACAATTTCGTAAGACAACATATACACATCATTTGAGCCTGAACTGAGAAAGACCTTCCACAAATAGCGTCACGTCCAGATCAATAAAATAAATATGACCGTTGTCATGCAGCTGTTTATAATCGATAGTTTAATGTTGTAAATCAATTCTGGAGCAATCTTTCGTCATATTAAAATAAAACAAAACTATCACCTCGTGATGGATATGGGTCGACTTACCAAGAACTCCATATAAACGTTAGTTGGGCGAGTAATCCCAAACCACACAGCTCGGCAATATAATTATTTTGAGATCACAACTTTCTTTTAGTTCAGCCAGCTTTAACGTTTAAATCTTGTAAATCGTAGGTGTTGAATCAATGTCTAAGGCTTTAGATTAACCAGAGACATCTGTAGGCTTAATCAGGCTAAATGTTTGCCTAATGAGGGCCTAAATCTTCGAGAGAAGTAGAGCTGCCTCCGGGGAAATGCGGGAATGGGTAAAATCCCAAGAGCCCCTCTCTGCACCGACTCCAGGGGGCCTTTCCCGTTAGGGGCCTCATTTAAATTTTAAATTGAATGGAAAATTCTCAGCGTTGCAATCTCCCCGAGACCTTACTTAGTAATTAAATCCGAAGCAGCCGGCACGGAGTGCGGGGAGGCTAATAGGATTCGAGGCTCGGTTAATGGAACAGCTCAGCACTCAACTGCATTTACTTCAGCAAATTCGAGAAAAAATTACACTCACATTCCTGTCTAGTAATTCGTTATCCTGATTAGGAAGGAAATGGCATTACAATATGTAGCGAATTCCTCTTAACGTATTGTTCTAGTCAAATGTATATTACGTCGGTCCAAACGTTCGTTCGCATTTGAAACCAGAGTGAGTTAATGTTTGGTAGATTGGCTTGTTTCATACACGCCATGTAGTGAGGGAAGGATGGGACATCACCAACATCGTGTGAAATTACAGAATGTGTTTAGAATGTCTCCTACACGCTAAAGCACATTTGTTGGTTTTGACTTAGAAATCAGAAGAAAATAGATTTCAATATATTTTTTCTAAAACTGCGAGGTACCATTTTGAAGCTTATTAAATAATGCAAATTTTGAGGCGTTGGCAAACCTCCAAGTCTATAAATAGCTGATTAAAAAAATATTGACTAATTTAATAAAACACTAATATCAAACATCCTCATCGACATTGCTTTTAATATAGCTCCTTATTTACATGGTAGTATTTCAATAACAGGTGTTTCTTATTGGAAATTTAATGTAGATTCTAAAAATGTGGTCTTTATTTACGTTACATTGATCAAAAATCCCGAAATCGCCGTTTTTCTTTTATAAAAAAAAAGTAGTTTTTAAAATAGACAAACGTTTGAGTAGCTCTGCTAAATGTTGAGATAGAATGCTCATTTTTGCGTCACTGAGCTACAAATGAGGTGCAGAATAAACCCCTAAAGTTATGACACCACAATGGGGGACACCCTGTATATAGGAATGTGAGTACAATGATACGTTGCATTCCTTGAAAAATATTTAGAAGACATTCTCTCCAACAAAGTGAAAGAAAGGTCAAAGTAACTATGGCAAAGAGCGAGGTACAGCCCGATAGGTGAAATTCATGGCTCGTCTTCCAGCGAGATGTAGTAAAAACGAAACCTAAATGAATTATATATATATATATATATATATATATATATATATATATATATATATATATATTATTTTAAGAAATATCACAATCTACAATTCAATTGCATTATGTAATTTGACACAGGTTACTTGCTCACGACTCAGGTGTCCCCATTTGTCAGCCGAATACCTTCCTAGTTTAGGAAGAATTCTCGGATGACCTGGAGTTTACCTTACGCCATCCAACCACTGCCTGCGACTAGCAGGGAGGATTGGAGGCGGGTGAGACGTGGGCTGTGTTGTCCTGAGGAGAGAAAATATCCACCGATATCACTCTCAATTTATACAATTATAATTTCTTTGATCACTCCACAAATAGTTGTTTTAGTTCACTCCACGACACTTCACTGCCTAAGTAAGTCTCGGGACCACTTCCTGTTAAGGCGTCTTGGTTTAGAGGAAGGATGATTGGTGCTGGATAAGGATTGGGCTATAGGATTAGGATGGTTGATTAATTTGCTATGGAAAGATGAGAAGCGGCCAGGGATTATATCTTGGACAAAAGGGATATTTAGGTCATTATGGAGGGTGCGATTTGTAACATAATAAGGAGCATTAATTCTAGAATAGATTCTAGATTAAGGAGCATTAATTCTAGAATTGATAAAAGGAAATATTAGTTCCTCTAAAATCTCTTTGATAGAACAAGAAGAGAACGTCTCAACGAGTAATCTTTATTCATCCCTATAACTCGCAATACAACGAGAACTGCTGTACAAGTCAACAGCACCAAGGGCACGGCTTTCTGCGCTTTGAGGAGAGGTCATCCGTACCCAGGGTGCGGCTGCCCTCGACTTTTACAGCAGTCAACCGAACTCTAGGGGCTAAATAGTCTAAATAAAACACAATTTAACATTTTAATCAATAATTAATTAAATTAAATTAATTTTACGGTCGATCTTTTGAATATATCTATAAACAATTCTGGATTTGAAAAACATGTACAGTCATACAATACGATTTAATTCTAGACTCTAACGCTACTTCTAATATCTAGTAGCATTGGAGAAAAGATAATTTCGATTATATTTATCTCTTATTTTAAATTTATTTTATCATGAAATTACATTTTTTTTTTTTTTTAATATTTACAATCTGTATACATATGACATATAATACAATAAGTAAATAGGTAAATACGTAATAACTATTGCACAAGGAAGAACGGAGGGGAGAAGGCAGCCACTGCTGACACTCCCTATTTAAAAATGCTTTATTTAAGTGTTATAGTTGGTCTCTAGGCCACTTTCTTTTCAAGCGTCTCGGGGGATTGGAAGGGCTCGCATCTGTGGAAAGGGATTGGGCAAGGGGATTGGGATGAAAGGATAGCTTGGAATGAAAAGTGGAGAAGCGGGTTTTAGCTAATTCAGCGACAAAGGGAATTTCCAGGTCTCGGTAGATGACATTATTTTTGACGTAAAAGGGAGCATTTAGGATTCGGCGAAGGACTTTGTACTGGAAGGTTTGGATTCGGTTTATGTTGGAAGGTTTTGCTGTACCCCATAGTCCAATGCCGTATGTCCAAATCGGTTTAATAATAGTTTTGTAGATTGTTAGTTGTTAGTAGTTTTCAGTACTGAGTTTTGATTTGGGACCTATAAGTCGTCTAAGTAGGCCGTAGCGTCTGTTTAACTCTTGTCGTTTTGTTTTTGTGTGTGTGTTCCAAGTAAGTCTCTTGTCGAGGTGGAAGCCTAGGTATCGAACAACATCAGATTTGGGAATGAGGGATTCGTTGAGGGTAACAGATGGGCTCTCACTGCGCCGCAGTGTGAATGTGACGTGCTTGCATTTCTCGGCGTTAACTTTAATGAAATTACAGAAAAATTTAATTTTTACTTAATCATGGAAGATATATGTGCGTATATCAGGACCTTCGAAGAGAAGAAATTTATGAATCAGCACTCCATAGAGTAAACATTAGACCTTGCAATTATGAAGCGTTTTTAGAACTTTAACTTCGATTTCCCAACATTCCGAATTCGTGATTCGCCCTTACTCTTCCAATGTCCTATGTATGTACGTAATTGTATATATATATATATATATGTGTGTGCATGAACATTTTTATGTGTATATATATAATATGTGTCTCGCGTAGTGTATATAAAGTAATGTATATGTATTTGTTTTTGTGTAGATGGATATGCATATGTAATGTAATTATATAGTAATATTTCAATATATATATATATATATATATATATATATATATATATATATTAATGTAAATACATTATAATTGTTATATTAATTTGTAAAATACTTTCATTGTCATGAATGAATTAATGTTTTTTACTTTATAGCAAATGTTAATAAGAATAGTAAAAGTTTGTAATTAGAACAGGTTTCTAATTAACGAGCAAAACTTCTCAATTATAGCGCTCGAATATTAAATAAATAAATATAAATATGAATGAAGTAAAGGAAATACGAGTTTATTACCCAGGAAATCTGTTTCTCTGATGTGCTCCTCTGAGCGGCCGATATTTTTTTTCTCGTGATGATACTCCCTAAATAAAATTAAAAGCTAATTTTAAAAAGTATATGAAAAAAGTCCGAATCGCAGGAATAGCGTCGTATTAGCGCAGTTACGTTCTTATCCCTAGTGTCATTTGGAACTATTGAAATAGAAACAGTTATTATTTTGGTTCCACCTTTGTTTAAATGGTTTTATGGCACACGATACAAAGAGCCTTAGGTCGAAGGGTCAGCCAGCCCCCACCATCCACCATAATACAACAGAAATAATTATTTCACAGTTTAATGCATTGAAAAATATCAAAATATTTCTTATTTTCTTGTCTTCTTCTACTATAATACTAATTCTACAAATTAATGAAATTTAAAAAAAATAACAACCTATTAAAAAGTGAGCTAAACAACTACGAAAACCCGTTCAAAAGAACAAATCAAACACATTTGTAGTTTTCAGCATTTATTTCTCCGATTGATGTTGTCTTTATTCTACAACTATTTTTCCATTTTTCTCGAAAACGGTTAAAGCTATCGCCTTAAAAATGGTTTCATTCGTTTTTCCTAGGCCAAGAAGCCTGTTAAACGAGTACTTGCAAGCATAGAATGTAAACGTAACGAATTTCGCTCCAAAAACCATGTTCCGGTGGACGGATTCTGCTGGTTAACAAACTAGACATTTCAAATTAAACGAAAGATTTTTGTACCAAATTTCTTCAAAATCGGTCTATTTTTGGAGGAGCTACAGCGCGAAGAGACAAATATATATATATAAATATATACAAATTTGAACTACCGTTATTTTCGTTCTCTGTGGGTTCTGAAACGTAAAAGTTTATAGTCGGCAATGCCGGATTGCGTCGTAAGGTCAACCTTATAAGCGGGGTTCCACCCTATGGAGGGAGGGAGGAACCGCGCTAACAGTAAATCAACAGAGGAATAGGGAATATATCCGAAAGCTCAAATTATATAAATAATCCTACTTCACTGTCCAATGAGGTTTAAAAAAAGATTGTTTGAGTAACCGGGTTAAAGCAAATATAACTTTGAAGAAAAAAAGGTTTAATATTTGTAAAAGCCATTGCCTTGATGACATTGCTTAGTTTACACACTTCCTGGGGATTGAACATTTTTTTTATTTTATTTATTTGTTCGTCATATTTATATTCCATACACAATATTCTAAATGAAAATGAAAAGCCTGGAAAAGCCTCAAGGATGCAGAGGGATTGTGGAGAGGAAAGCCATTCGCAGTATTTCCCAGGGGTCAGAGCCACCTACATAGCCAGCCTCTGAATAATCCATTTTCCTACCAATGGAAAACAGGAATGAAGCTGAAAAAGTGTTGAACCCATCATTCTTACCTTCCTTTATCCAGCCCACAGTGGGAGTCATTCGAAATCTTTACCCACAAATATACTTATCGTTAGAATTTTTAAACATGATTCCATCGGTTATCTCGTTCGGTTATATATTTATGCTTACGGACGTATTTTCTGCTTAAAATTCGTGATGAGTTGCTATTAGCAGATCAGTTATTTTTTTAGCAGTCAATCGCAGTTTTCTGCTAACGACAAGAAATAACAGATTCTGCTGTTAGAAGGTTTAGGAGCCGCTGGCAAAACTCTAGATTCGCAACAGATAGCAGTTCTATCCATTCTCATTCTCTATGCCGACATCTTGTACTGCTAATTTAACCTCTACGTTCTTCGCCGTAGCAGTTAGCAGTTAGCGGCAAGCAGTTACCTCTACCGATTCTCTTTTTCTGTGCCGACAACCTTGTCCTCCGAGCTGCTAACCTGCTAATTTAATCTCTACGTTCTTCGCCGTAGCAGTTAGCAGTTAGCGGCAAGCAGTTACCTCTACCGATTCTCTTTTTCTGTGCCGACAACCCTCTCCCCCGAGCTGCTAACCTGTTAATTTAATCTCTACGCTCGTCGCTGTCTTTAAAGCGTAAGGAATGAAATATTTACTCATGATAACTGTTGAATTTTAGAGATAACAAAATTAATAAAATAAAAATACTCCAACATCAATATAATAATAATTTAAAAAAACATAATAAACATATAACATAAATTCGATGAATAATAAAATGACTTAGAAAATAATAAAGCAGTACATTTTACGTTTAATAATACAACAAAAATCGGGCACCTTTAAAACATCACAAATTAAAAAAAATTAAAGAACATTAAAACGTTCAAAACTTTATCTACTAGTGAAAACAATGTGTCTATAAATTTTAGGTTTTTAAAAAACATTTATTACACATGTTGGTTAAAAAAAAACGAGTGCTTACAAGCTTATGAACTCAAAAACGTAAGCGTTACGATTTTTTTTGCGCGCGAATTTCGCCCCAAACGCCATCTTCCAGTAGATGGATTTTACTGGTTAACGAACTTGACCTTTCAAATTGGACGACGGATTTTTGTACCAAATTTCATCAAAATCGGACCATTCGTCTTCTACCTAGAGAGCGAACAGACAAATATATATGTATATATATATATATATATATAAATATATACATAAATATATATATATATATATACATATATATATACATATATATATATATATATATATATATATATATATATATATATATGTATATATATATACAAATTTGAACCACCATCATTTTCGGTCTCTAGGCAAAATTTTCTAGTCGGCACTTCTGGATTGCGTCATGAGATCAACCTTATAAGCGGGGTTCCTATGGTTTGAGCCCCCAAGTATCCGAAAGCCAAAATATCAATCCGCCTAACACTCTTTAATTTTAGTTTTCTCGTGAACTCATATAAACATGATATATTCTAAGAAGTAGAGAAATGAGAAGGCTATGAAAATGGCTTTACCTAAAGCCTAAAACTCAAATGAAGCGATCTGAATTTTTGTTCAGGGTTAGAATCTGTTCTCTTTTTTTTTTGTTTTTTTATCATTATATATTTATGAGTATCCGCAATAAAGGTGATTCGCCCAATAAACTAATTAGATATACTTCCAATTAACAATAGGAATTCTACCAATATAGAATTATATTAATTACGAAATATTAACAGTTGAATTTTACATAAAAATACATTCATGTACATTAATCAGCTTTATATTCCAAAAAAATCATAGAAACGTGACGAGGGATCAGTAATTGAGAAAACATACTTTTAGCTGATATAATGTCTTTATTGCATTGAATCAGATTTATCTGGTTTACATAGATCGACAGGTTGACATTGATAAAACATTTTTCTAAAAAAAAAATGCATTGTTGCTTACAAAAAGAAAAGGGCAAAACTATTTATTTTCATTTGCCTCCCCCTATAGGAAGGAACCCCGCTTATGAGGTTGGCCTCATGACACAATACTGAAGTGGTGACTAGATAATTTTACGTTTTAGAACCTATAGATCTCGAAAATAATGCTGGTTCACATTTGTGTGTATATATATATATATATATATATATATATATATATATATATATATATTTGTCTATTCGTTTTCGAGTTCATATGCTTGCAAGTAGTCGTTTTATAGGTTCCATCAAGTAGGAAAAAGAATGAACACATTTATAAGGCAATATCTGTCTCCGTATTTCAGAAAAGTGGACATATTTTTGTAACTCAATTTCGGTTTGGGAACATAGAATCGAGGGATTATATTGAAATATATTCCACAAGTTTGAAATTCATCTGAGCTAATATGTTTACATTTTGGTTTCATTTGGAGTTAAGAAAGTATTCGAAACAAAATATTTTAATAATAGACATGAAAAGGTTTGGTTGCTTTGTATATTTCTGTTAATATCTCGAAAGGGGTTGGAAAATCGTGCTAAGTGGAACGTGACTATTCAAAGGCTTACTAAATTCTTCACAAAAAAAGGTTCTTAAGCAATTTTCGATTAGGCGCTTAAATATCAAATGTACTTGTTTCGATCTTTTGAACGGGTTTTTGTCGTTGTTTAACTCACTTTTTAATTGTTAGTTTTTTTGTTTTAAATTGCATTTATCTGAAAAATTAGTATTAAAGTAAAAGAAGATAGGAAAATGAGAAATGTTTTGGCAATAGTTTTTTTTTCTTTCTTTAAGATGGCCGGGAAGTCATTTTTTCAGGTATAGGTTGTAGCAGAGTATCCTTGTCAACAGTCACGTATCCGGGGTCATAAAAGTATGTTTTTTTTGCACTCTTTACCTCAGTTATTAATTGGTTGTAGTTATTTTGATTCCGTTTTTTTTTCAACAAAACATGACAAGTAAATAAGAAGTATTTTTTATTGACTTATAGAGCCTTGCTTTTGAATAAAGGAGAGCCGGATTCTGTAATTTCCCCTTCTGTGTAAGTTGGCTATTGTACATATAGAGGTTATTTAATGTATATTCTTCCTGTGCCTAGTTATACAGGTCCTAATTAGGGACTTCTGTTGAAAATGCAGATGTTACTTAAAACATGGAAAATAATAATTTTATTATTAATAATAACGAAGACCATAAGAATTTTATTTTTTGTCGGAGGAGTAGGAGGAAAGGGGAGAGTCGTTAAAAGGTTGAAAAATGCTGAAGAGAATCCACGATCAAGGGGAAGGCTTTGTTAGGTTGAAACTCCCCAGTCTTTTTAGTAGAATCATCATTTTGGATCGTGTCGATTTATAAAATGTCCCAGGGGAAAAAAATTGTTTCTATTTAGAGAAGACAAGCTCTTTTTTCCTCTGAAGCAATATGTTTCATGCGTTCACTGTTGGAAAAAAGTTCTTTTTTGTTTCATATACACTCAATCAAAATTGATTGCTATTAGGGTCGAAGCAAAAACAATAATGGATTTTGATATTCAGTAAAAACAAGCCTTAACTCTAGCGAAATAATTTTATTCTAAATAAATTCCATATTATAGTTTTAAAATGAGCATTTCAGGCCAAAAAATAAACGGTTACAAGCTGTAATAGATTATATGTATATATTTATATATATATATATATATATATATATATATATATATATATATATATAATCCTGGAAAATTCACAGAATTCGGAATTAACAAACTCTTGCATTGTACATTCGAGGCCAGCTGGCTTCTAGATCGCTTCTCGCGCATTTAAAAAAACACGGACTTGCAGGAACTACGTCATCTCGGCGTGTTTTTATATCTGCTATTTAAAGAGGTCCGATTCGCAGGAACTACATCATCTTAGCGCGGTTCCGTTCTTATCCCTAATGTCATTTGGAAAGGTTGAAATAGAATGACAATTTCTACCTTCTTATTTATTTTTTTTTTATTGGCACTGCAACCACTGGGGTAATTGGCGCCTTACCTTCTTATTAAGATAGTGATCCCGCTGTTTCGAGTCGATCGGTGTCGGAAAAATTTTAATTATTTGTAAGAATTGAGAAGGTGTGAGATTTCCTCTATGACGAAGGGATTCAATTGCATGTAAATTAAATTTTAATTGAAAAAAGCGTGACATTCTAATGGCTAGCGGAAAACTACTCTCTCAGGGTTCATATATTGATTTTTAGCGCGGTTCCTCCCTCCCTTCATAGGGAGGAACCCCGCTTATAAGGTTGATCTCATAAAACAATCCGGAAGTGCCGACTAGAAAATTTCGCGTTTCAGAACCCCTAGAGACCGAATATAACGGTGGTTCAAATTTGTATATATATTTGTCTGTTCGCGGCATAGCTCAGAGAGTAATGGTCCGATTTTGATGAAGTTTGGTCAAGTTCGTTAACCAGCAGAATCCGCCCACTGGAAGATGGAAAAAAAATCGTAACGCTTACGTTCTTGAGTTCATAAGCTTGTAAGTACTCTTTTTATAGGCTTCTTGGGCTAGGAAAACGAATGAAATCATTTTCAAGGCGATAGCTTTAACAGTTTTCGAGAAAATTGGAAAAATAGTTTTTGAATACCGTGTTTGGTTTGGGTACTTAGAATCATGGGATTCAGTTGAAACATTTTTTGCATGCTCGAATTTCATCATAACTAATATGTTAAACTTTTGGTTACGTTTGGAGTTAAGGAAGGGTTAGAATAAAATATTTTATGAACAGACATGAAAAGTTTTGGGAACTTCGTATACTTTCATTGATATCTCGAACACGGTTGGGAAATCGTGGTAAGTGGATAGAAACTATTTGAAAGCTTACTAAATTCTCTACAAAAAAGATTCTGAAACTATTTTTGATTAGGTTATGTCAATATGAGAAATAAGTGCTTAAAACTTCAAATACGTCTGTTTTGTTCTTATGAACGGGTTTTTGTCTTTCTTTTTGTCTCTTTCCCTTAGTTTTTTATTGCTTTTTATTTTTGTAATTTCTTATGTTGGGAAAATGTATTTGTGTGTAAAACAGGGTAGGAAAAATGAGACCAATTTTCTGTTGCTAGGAATAATGAAAATTTTGTGAACTTCGTATACTTTCATTAATATCTCGATAACGGTTGAAAATCTTGGGAAGCAAAAGGTTACCATTCGAAAGCTTACTAAATGGTCTACAAAAAAGGTTCTAAAGAAAGTTTTGAATAAGCGATGTCAATCGGAGAAATAAGTGGTTAAACTGTGAAGTAATTGATTTCGTTTATTCGAACGGTTCTTTTCGTCTGTTTTTATTCCTATTTTTTCGTTGCTTACAGTTAGATAATATATTTGACAATAAAACAGATTAATTAAAATAAGAAAAACAATTCATTGTTAGAAATATATCAGGCTGTACCGTATGAAATGTCAGTTTTGGATTTGCCGATTTCCTTCAAATGTCTTGAAACTGTGGAGGCTCCTACTCCGAGTTCTTTGGCATATTCCCTAGTGTTTGCAATTGTTTATAGTAGTCAAATGTATTAGAATATTTAATTTTTGCGGAATCTTGGGATTCTCAGATCCTGTATGAATATCTATTAGGCCCCCTTCGTATATTTTCCTTAATATCTCAAAAAGGGTTAGGAAATCGTGGCAAGTGAAATGTAAAAGTTCGAAAGCTTACTAAATTCTCTACAAAAAAATGTTTTGAAGAAATGTTTGATGGGGTTGTCACATTAGGAGAAATAAGTGCTTAAAACTTAGTTAGTTAGTTTCGTTTATTTAAACGGATCTATTTGCGTGTTTCCCGCAGTTTTTTTTTCACTGCTCGTTATTTTTGTAATTGCTTATAGCAGTCAAATGTATTTGTCAGTAAACAGGATACGTATAATTAGACGCAATATTTTCTTTGTTAGAATTCGAAGATGCCGTATGAATATCTAAATTACAGTACTGGTGTTGATTTCGTTCTTTAGAATTGTTCTTGGTATTCCCTATTTTCATCTGTTACCCATAGTTTTTTTATTGCTAGTAGTTTTTTCTTATTGATTATAGAATATAAATCTATTTGGTTATAAAACAGGATACGTAAAATTAGTAAGAATATTTCGGAGATTTCTGAGCGAAATGCCTTGTAAGATTTTCTACCACCACGAACGGCGTTTTTCCTCCATTTTTATCCACTAGATAGGCTTTATTTGGCATATTATTCTATATATGTTTTATTAAGCAGGGGATTATGATGAAATGTCGTGTTTTTGCTGTGGATTTTAATTAGGATGTATCTAAGATTGGGTAACATTAGCGAGTCTTCATAGTTAAGAACCGACGACGGAGGTAGTTTTCTTGATATGATTTAGTCTGCATATGTATATTAAGTCCTAAATCCAAAAACCCTATTATTTCATTCACCAAAATTTCTTAAACTATACTAGATTCTGAAATAACACAGTTCCAAAAATAGGTTATATACTAAATATTCATAAAGACTACTTAGTTGTAACCCGATTCATCAAACTTCACAACGGTTAGATACAATGAGCAAATAGAGAGTCGGTTCAGTGCCCATAGAAACAGAAGGTCCACGAGAAATTTACCTGTTAGGAGTTAATCCTCAAGAGTTGTAAATATCTGCCGACACAATTACAAAGCCCAGCCAGGTTACGAAGAGCAACCATATGATTTCATTCCCCAAAATTTCTTAAACTATACTAGATTCTGAAATAACACAGTTCCAAACATAGGATATATACTAAATATTCATAAATACTACTTAGTTCTAGCCCGATTCATCAATTAGCAATCAATAGTTTTCAACACAGGTTATATACTAAATATTGATAAAAAGTATTTAATTAGAAAAACAAGGTTCCTCAAGACTTGTTTATGGTCCATTTGTATCTACTCCATAGACTTAATTAGGTATATTATGCTATATCTTGACTTGTTATTCGTCAAGACTTGTTATTTGTCCTTCTTTATCTACAAGATAGGCTTTATTCGGCATATTATTCTATATAGGCTATATTAGGCAAGGTATTCTACTCAATCTTTCTTGTACTTCTTCTTGATCCTTCTTTATCCACTTGAAAAGGCTTTATTACGCATATTTTGTATTCATTTATGGAGCTTTGCTTTAGAATGAGAGCCGGATTGTGTAATTTCCGCTTCTGTGTATAATTTAGCTACTGTCGGTGTCCCTGACGCCTTAATATCACTTTTATTCGAGATGTTCGAGAGGATTTCGACAATTTTCACGAGATATATATAAAAAAATAAGTTTATTTCTTTTCTAAGCTTTTCAACTGACACTAGGGATATGAACGGAACCGCGCTAAGATGATGCAGTTCCTGCGAGTCGGACTTTTATATATATAAAAATCCGGCACCGCCTGATGTGCGTCATGAGCTCGCTTTCTATGGAGAGCGATAGGCCTTGCTATCTAGAGTAAGGAATTACTCATCATGATTCAGTAACTTTAGCCGGGGTTTCTTATGATAGAATACAATACCTATCGAATTTAACAGAAATTCCAAGAGCCCCTTATCAGTAGCAGCTGTTTTTGATTGGCTATCACCTATATAAATGAGTTGGTATTCCTGACGAAGGTGTAGTGTGCTCCTTGAACTTGACTAGAGAAGACCTCCCCGGGAAGGTAAGATTTCATGACTACATATATTCTACAATTATATGTCATACAGGTTTATTTTGTTATAATTGTTTCAGTTTAATTACATGTCGGACGAATTATGAACAAAGATAATCCGAATATGATGATTGAATATTCTTTTCAAATTTCATCCCAGATATTAGACTTAAGTAAAAAGCTTTTATCTTGGTAATGTTTCTTTTCCCGACTTATTATCTGTACAGTTTTTATGATTCCTTCTTATTTGTTATTACTGTTTGGGCTTCATCGATCCGTCATCCAGTATTTGTTAATTAAGACCTAATTTTTCTACTTATCATGCTTTTTTGCACTAAGTGTGCTCGTCTTAATCTCAAGCCAACGGTCAACGAGATAAAAGCTAACTTCTTAACCCTTTGTTGCATCGTGATGCCTGCAGGCATCATATTCTATTTTCCACTCCACAGAGCACTATGTCGAGTTTTTTCAAATTATATTTCGTTTCCTGTAAGCATCAATAAGTGTCAAAGGGTCTGGAAGATTTTGAACATTGTACTTTGTTCCCAAGCAGGAATAAACAAGTTAATGTTGACAAAACCAGGAGTCTTGTTTCTCACACGAAGGGCACCCGTTCCACAAGGCCACAATACTATTAAAAAAGTCCATTCTGACCTTAAAAAAAAATCGTACTTCTTAGTACTAGTGGTGTATTTTACGAAGTGAAATTTTGTTTTATTGAAGTTTAATTTATTTGTGCCAATTTGTGTGGTTGTTCATTTGTTTCCTGTGGGCACCATCGTGCATCTGGTACTGAGGTCCGAGCGATGGATCCCATTATCTGATCGATAATGGGGAGAGGAGAAACAGATTTTTCATATAATCACAGCACCAGATGATAGTGGGGATGATGAAGATGTCGATGACCATGTTCTTTCTGAACCTTCAGCCAATGTTTTAGAGGTAAATGGCGACGATTTGAATGATGCCTTCTCAGATTTGAATGATTTGTTTGAGGATGTACTGCCTGATGTATCTCAGAAGATGTGATGCAGGATGGAAAACTGCAAGAACCAAACTTGTGGTTACTGTGATAAATGTGAACTTTATTTGTGTTTAACTAAAGAAAAATCATGTTTCAAGGATTACCATTTGTGATTTTGATGAAAAGAGAGTAGAGTTCTTTTTAACTTTAACTCATAAATTCTTTATATGTTTCAATAAATGTAAATGCTTATACATGTTCCTTCACAAAAACATTCCAGTTTTTCAAACATTTCTCCACAAAAAAAATCGATGAATTTTTTTCTGTATTTTTCCCGTTATCCTGAGGCCTATTTCTACCTCTCAGATTTTTTTTATGCGAAAAGAAAAAATCATGCATCAAAGGGTTAATAGGATCAAATGTCTTCATCGTGTTCACTCTTCGGTAGCTTCATAATTTTTTTTTCTGGTGCATCAAGTGCTATTGCCATTGGCACCCTTCTATTGTATTAAGATTTTCCAATTTCTCTGCAATATCTTTGAGTAAAGTGGAAGACTGTTATTTTCTGGGCTCACTGTCATCTTAGGTGTTCTTGGAGGCTTACTAAGTTTGAACTTGTAGCCCAAATCACCAGGTCATCAGCAAATAGCAGAGCACTCTGCCCGGAATCGACTTTAAATTCGTTAGAAGTTTGTTAATCGTTAAATTAACTGCAATAACGCCTTGATCCCGTAACATTTCTAAGATCTCTTCGTCAAAAGGAATGCTCCAGATCAAAGCAAGTAACAACGCCTCTGGAGGTATTCAGTGTTTTGTGAAGTTCTGCCTTAACACTGAGTACATTCAGATTTGCCGAATTCATTATTTTCTCGTATTGTAGTTTGTTTGCTGCTGCAAAAAGCAAGGCCCCATTTGCCATCTTACTTAATGCAGCAACGTTTCAAAATTCCTGACAAACCAATTTATTAATAAGGAACGGAGATACTTTCGTAAATGAATGTCCCTCCACTCGGCTTGTAATAAGGAACTTTTGGAATTTAGGTTCGTTCTTTGCTGGTGATTCTAAAAGTTGCCTCTTACGAGCTCTTCTTAGTTTCTTTTCCTCATGACTCTTCGTAGGCGTTAGAAACGGCTCCAAAGAGTCCCGAGAGATAACGGAACGAATTTCGTTTAGTAAGCTATTAAACACCTGGTTCTGAATACCACTGGTTGGTATTCAGACCAGCCAGGACCTTGGTCAGGACCTTGGTACTGCCAAATCTACACTACTCCCGTGGTCACTATTTGGAGTGCCTTGGCTTAAATGGTTTTTAGGCAAAGTTTGGTCCAAGTCCATACTAGGGTCACCAGAAGGTCCTGCTTACCTTCTGGGTTATCCGTTATGGGGAGTCCGGCAACTTCCTTTTTTGTTGACGTAGAAAACTTGTTTTAGGCCACTTAGACTCCTAATCCTCGTCTCCGAGGTTGCTGGTGGGGCTGCCGTCTTGGCCGGTAGACCGGCGCTCTTTCCCGCTGTAATAGAGGAGGATCCGCTCAGTAGGGATGGTGGCCCTACATCCTCACAGGCCCCCGTCTCTGCTGGTTCGCCGCACTTCTGGAGTTCAAGTACCTTCCCAGGGGGTCAGGAAGGGGTGTAGACGGGACTCGGGTAGGCTAGGAGATGCTAAGAGGAGGGTAGGCTAGGACATCTGTTTCTTCCTCTATGACGCAAGGATTCAATTAGACCTAAATTCAATGTGACTGATGTTAAGAGAAAAGGAAGAGGAAGAGGAAAGAAAGAGATTCTTTTTCAATTAGGTAGGTGGGTTGAGTTTTCTTGTAGAAGGTTGTGTTTTTTTCACTAATGGCTCGCGGAAAAATACCCTCTAGTCCAAAATGAATGTAAATATACTGATTTATGTATAAATATAAATCGGAACCGCCTGATGTGCGTCATAATGTCGATTTCTACGAAGAGAGATAGGCCTTAACAGGAATTACTCATCATGATGCAGTAACTTTAGGCGGGGTTTCATATGATAAATCCGATATCTATCAAATTTAATAGAAATTCCAAGAATCCCTTGTCAGTAACAACTGTTTTTATTGGCTATCACCTACATAAAGGAGCTGATTTTTCTGACAAAGGTACAGTGTGCTCCTTGAACTTGACTAGAGAACAACTCCCCGGGAAGGTACGATTTCATGGCTATACTTTACATTTTATTTTTTTAATTCATATGTTATGCACTTTTTTGTTGTAGCAATAATTGTTCGAATTTATTACATCTTGGACGACTTATGAACAAACAAACCTAGGATGAATATTAATTATGATTGATCTTCTTTTCAAATTATATCCGAGATCTTTGACCTTTAGGTTGATAAATTTGTTTTTCTAACTTAATATTTCTCTACAGCATTCACGCTTCGTTCTCAGTTTTTGTGCTTCCTCCGTTCATCATCCAGTATTTTTTCTAAGGCCTAATTTTCTTCATACCACTCGTCTTATTTACAGTTTATTTAAATAAACATTCTTTTTTTGTTACTACTCCGGAGTCTCTAAACTAATCACCCTCAAGAGGCTTAAATGTCTTATATTCATTCTTTAGCTTCATTCGGTAGCTTCATTATGTATGTAATGTAGTAACTAATTTTAGTAACAGCAACTACTAGGCGATGCATTGGGCGTAATTGTAATAGCTTTTAAATTGTTTAAAGTACGTGCGCATATTTCTACATGTATTAGGCACGGGTGGATCTAAGAAGGATAGTGGGACTCCTCATACTGCATGGAGCGCTAAGATAACACCTCTGTACGATAGGACTAAAAGAAGACCCTACCTGTCGTCCAATCATCCTATAGGGGAAATTAGACACTCTCAGTTTTTACGTACATCAAGGAGGTTCCAGATCTTGACGACTACAGTATAGGGTCAATGTACAATGGCGTCAGCTCAAGCAAAGAGGATTTTTTCAAGCCACCAAATGTCATCAATGAATACACAGATGGCTCTAAAACGAGCAATGGAGCAGGATCACCGGTGTGGAATAAGAGCAACGATGGTATTATATTACACTTTGTTGGGTATAACCCCAACGGTATTTCAGACAGAGACTTATGCCATTTTTGCGGCAGCTCAAAAAGTAAGCGAGGAGAGGGTTTATCAAAATAAGATAAACATTCTAACAGACAGCCAAGCAGCTTCAAAGGGACTAGAGAGCCAGAATGCTAATTAAGGCATCGTGGAAGTGTGCCGAGTAAGGCTATTCTATAACTATAAAATTTTCATCTTGGGTACCAGGACATCGAGATATCCTAGGCAACGAGACGGCAGACAAGCTGACAGGACTAGCATCGGAAATTATATCTGCGGGCCGACTCTCATTTTTTCAATACTTGCTACATATACAAAAATACAGCAAACGTTTGGGATTTCCAAAAAGGAATCGTCTCGGAAAGGCCTGTGCTAAAGGGGGATAATAGATAAGCTAGAAAAAAGTTCGGTAAACTCTGGGAAAATCAGAAAATGTAGACCTTAGAAATTTAGACAAGAAAGAAATTTTCTTGGTTTTGGCTAGAAAGGACTTGAGGAGGAAGTAGCAACTGTCTTGAGCCACCGTAGCCTAAATAAACATATTTATATTATGAAGATGATTTACTGCAAAATAATTTGATTTGTTATTGAGCTATGAACATAATAAAAGGCTTTATTATTATTATTATTATATTATGGAGATGAAGTCATCTCCAGTCAGCAGAGGGTACAAAAAGGAAGATGAGACACCTAAACATGTTATATAAATGTGTATCGTTGGAAAAGAGGCGGTTCTTACATTTTGAGGATAAATCAGAAGATAGACGAATGTCGGGCAGTATTTCATGTTCATCAGGAATTTAAGGTAAGATCTACCAATGGCTGATGTGCCCCAGAGTGGCTGACGGCGGAGGGTATGAGTCATGACAAAGTTGATCTATTCTAATATTACTGAAACTTAAGATGCTCTGAGTAAGACCGATTTAATAGGGGTTGAGTGTGACACGCCTCAAGTTAGTCATCATGATGTAGCAACCTGAGATGGAGTTCCACTTGATAAACGAAATATCTATCGAATTCAACAGATAATCCACGAATGCCTTCTCAATAACTCAGCTTTTTTCAATCACCCGATTCAGCTATCATATATATATATAAAGGAGATGTTATTTTGTCTAAGTTACAGTGTGCTCCTGATTTAGACAAGAGAACACCTCCCCGGGAAGGTAAGATTTCTTGTCTATTATCTTACGATTGTTAATTTATATGTTGACAAGTTTCCTGGGTTTTTTTTTTTTGTTAAGTTAAAAATGAATATTTCAAAATATAGGAATTATAGCGTTCGTATAGAAATTTATATGTGTTTGTTATAAGAAAATGTGATATGTTTTTGGTCCGTAGTGGAAAACTGCTTATAACTGTTTTGTTTGTTTTTATTTCCGGAGCATCGACTACTAAGGTCATTAGCAGCTTTCTCATAACGTTTCATAAAATATATCTTAATAAATACCTAATAAAATTTATATATATAAAATAAATATTTAATTTGGTTTCCTAACACGGGCTGAATGCCATGAAGGCGCTGGTCAGAGACTGTGATACGTGGCTGGATGGACTGAGGCACCTCAACGCTGAAAGGCACAAGGGGAAGAAGAACACTTAGACAATTCAAAATACATAGGTTTTCATAGGGTTTGTTGACTTAATGTGGCCCTTGGATCAAAAACTCTGACTTCTTTGACTTTCTCCGTTTTTAACCCAATTGACATTCTGAAGTACACAGTGAGCCCTTCGGTTAAAAAAAAAAAAAAAAAATTGAGAGCCTTAATTTATATATGCTATAACCATGCCCTCGTTAAGAACTTTGCTTAGTGTTCACTTATCCTAAGGAAAATATCTTGTATTTTTTAGGGGGGTGTGTGTTTTTCTGGAATTTAAATTTAAATTAGTAGTCCAGCGTACAATAATGCTTATGATTTCTTATTATTCTCCTTCAGGATTTGTACATAACAAAAGAGTACCCGTTAAACCATACTTCTTCACGGAAACTGGAAGTATTCCTTTGTGGGTACCAGAAATCTCTTTATACATAACGAGAGATAGGAACGGATTCCTTTGTATGGATGCTCCTTGCTTATTGTGCCTAAGATGGGCCTGTTTGTTTTTCAAGAAGAAATCAGACAGGCGTATGAGAAATGGAAGAAATGGGCTTGGCGTAATAGAAAGGGAAGGGGCTTTGGCGCCTTCATCTCCTTTCGGGAATTGGTGCCAGAATATATTCCCCAAATATGCAGAGCTTTTAAGCTGAAAGGGTCAGGATCGAGATTTAGGTAAGACCTTCACATACTCCAGATGTCCGTTCCGCGCATCCTCTGTATCCTCAGCACATTACTCCGTATGGCAATCACTAAATTAAAACCGTTCAATATAAAATAGTTTTGCTCTTTATAATTTATTAAAATCAATTAATATTATAACAAAAATTGTTCGGGTAAATGTCTGCATTTGCCGATCAAATCTCGCTTTCAAATACATCATTAACAGTCGCTTCGAACGTAATTTAGCCAAAACAATAAGTACGTCCTCAGGTGTAGATTTATTCTCTAATTTTAAGTGGGATTCAGAAAACCTCCTCTTGAAGCAGAAAGCAGCGACATCCAGCTCAATGGTCACTGCAGTAGATCTCTGGGCGACTGTCGCCGAGTCGCCTTGGTGGAGAGAGTGGGCAGTTGACGCTCTATATGGAGAGGATTTCAGGATTTTGATGAGTGGAATGTTTAGGGTGGAATATATTTAACGGATAATATAACATACTTAACGAGAGGTATATTTAGGTGTTTATGGAGAGACTATATCAAAGAAAAAAATAAATAACTGCAAAATATTTCGAGCATATAAAGATTACTGTGCTAAAGAATTCACTACGTTTAAGAAGCTCAAGTAAATTTCATTTTTATGTTAAAATATCAACATTTTGTAAGGAATAATAAACTCGTCTTTGGTCAAGTTAGGATCTTTTCCCAACGAATTTTGAAGACTTAAGAAAGAGTCTACTAAATTTACTCCGGGAAGCGGGGTATTAAAAAGCGGATGGCGTGTTGAAAACTCAAAATTAAAACACACAAAAACTTCCTCCGCCTGAAATTCCAAGTTTGAAGGAGCCAAGTTTCCAGAACTCCGGCACAATTTATATGAAGAAGGCCTATAACTTTCTCTCAAGGGAGGGACTCCGATAAGAAAGTTGAATTTCATAAAATTTCCATAAAACATCTATTTAGAATGACTTTTCATCGATCCCTTATTCCTACAAGTAGATAATTCCTGCTTTATTTATTCCAACGTTGATTTTCTGTTTTAGTAATGTATACACTTTGTATATGGAGAGATGCATTGTATAAATAAACGAAATTAATCAATCAGGAGAGGAGTATTACCTCAGCCTCGCCAACCGTCCAGGCAAAACGTGGGGTTGTTCATGCCAACAACGTTGGCCAATTTATAGATACACCAGGATACTTATTTTGTACATTGTGACCTTTAATTCACTAAAATAACTTGAATGTGGTGGAAGATAAATAATAAAAAACACAATTACACCAGCTCCAAATCGCTTATACCATGCTCTATATTTTTCACGCCCCTTTGGTGCCGATTCAGGAGCTTTAAACTTAATCTATTTCTAATGACGTGTAGATAATTAGCAGTCATGGTGATTAGAAGTCAGGGCCCAATGGGTTACAATAATTTTTAATGATATGGCCGGAAATAGGTTAAGCAGCCAGGGAATAGTTGGGATTCGACTTGGTAACATGAATAAGAACTTTTGTGATAATCCATATTCGGAACGTTTTGGCAAGCTCTTTCGCAGCCTTCTTCAGCTATTGATGTTCAGAGGATGGCGAAAAACCAAAGCCAGCAGAAAATATTATATATTCATATTTTTACCATGGTCACCTTATTGCTAGCTTTTTTTCTTTCTCCGTCCCCTGTACACACATTGCTGAAGAAAGTTGGCAACGAGCTAGCCGGACATAGCATTAAAAACTAAAAGCACTGCATTCAGCTAAACATTCCACAGTCCAGTATGATTTCTTTATAGATCATGGCTTTTTCAATTTGATTTTATTTCTTTGTATTGGAATAAACTATATTTAGCTGAAGTAGTTCTGATATTTATTATCGAACCTTCACCATATTCAAGTGATTCATGATATTGTGATTTGTCAACATTTGTAACAACTATGGTGAAATAATTATTATCAACTGTTGCTTAAAATCATCAGCGAAGCGCGCTGTGTTTTCAAGATGGATGAGAGTTCTAAAATGATATTTCTATTGTTTTCTTAAACTTGCATCTATAATGGCCTCATCTTTAATCTTTTTCTTTCTTTGCTTTACAGGTAAGTTGAGATCTGACTACATTTCACCCACAACTAATTTCTTAGCAAGAGGACAACATAGTGAATATATCTTTGTAAGTTGCCTTCATTCAGTTTTTCTGTGCTATAGCAGACTGCCTGCGACCAAATCTATTACAAGCTAATAATTGCGGAGAAAGTAATCAGTAAGACTTATTTGTGACCCCATTTTACGGTACTTCCTCTTTTCCGAACGTAACCAGACATTCACTCTCTGAAATTTAAACTTTTATTTGAAGATACAGAGATTTTCATAAGGATCGACCTTCTTTTCTGGTAGCTAGCGAACGAACAAATTATAAATATATATATATATATATATATATATATATATATATATTCTTTTTTTTATTAAAAATGTGGCGTAGGTCGTTAAAGAATAGTCTTCTCTTTTTTTTTTTTCTACTTAATGCTCTACATGTTTCGTGGCATCTAAGCTACCTCTTCATGGTCCATTAGAACCTAAACGATTTCTGCATACATCAATTTAGCCCTTTAAATCATTCTAATTTAACATTTTATTTAAAGTCAATTTTGAATTTCACACCTTAAAATTCTAATGTTTGTATCTATATAAAAAATAAAAAAAAACTATTATTGTAAATACCCTGCATGTATGGTCCGCTCGCCACCCATATTAACACCGTGGCTAGGCTAATAGGCTAGGACAAACTGTACTACGGCCCAATAAGTCCCTGATGCCACTTTCTTGATTACAAGCGTAGGCACTTTTGTAAATTAGTGGCCCACCGCTCTAGAAGAAAAAGAAGAAAAACTTTATTTTAGAGAACCTTGGTTGCGCAACTAAATTGGGTTCCTCGATACACAACATAAGCATCAACTTTTTTAATTACAAATTTCGCAAATTTTTGCGCTTTCATGGTTGTAAAATCCTCTAAAGAACGTTTTATCTCCCGTTTTACCTTTTTTTTCTCGGAAGACTTTGTGGACAATGTGTGTTGCTTCAACGTTTACCAATAAGGAGTGTTGCCCTGAAACAACATCCAGTGTTATTATGATTCCCTTGATTTTGGTAAGTCTGTGTCAAGGCCATGGGCGTGTATAAAAAATAAGTTCGTGAGGGGCTCAAGAATTTCGGGTGGGGGGGTGAGAACATTTGGTGGGTATGGAATACTAACAATCTAGGACTTGGAATAGTTAGCCAATTAAAACGCTATTACACCCAATAAAGTTTTCTGAACTAAGGGGAGGCTGCAGCCACCTCAGGCACCCGTATCTCAACAGAGGTCCAATAATAAGTCTAACGGCTCCAATATCCGCATGTCCACTCCAGTAAGACTTTACCCCGCGTATTTACCCTCGCCTCTTTTTATGTGATATTATTATATTTTTTTTTTTTTAATTTGTAATGTTAATTTCTGTTGTGTTTGTTTATTAGCTGAATTTTCATTGTTTTTTATTATGTGAATTTTTGTATTTTATTTTTATAAATATCAATCCTGTCTTAATATATTATTATATAGTCAAACTATATGTCCATTCTTAAATGCATGCTGTTTTTTGTTGTTGCATTGTCGTCAATTCTATTTTTATTTACATGCTATTTAATTATATTTTTTTTTAAACTTGTGATTATTCCTCTATGTGGAAGGATTTACAGTCCATACATTTGACTTTAAACTTATTATATATTGTGTTCATTTCATTCATTTGGTCGCTAAGTTTGCTCTAAATATTTTTAACAAAAACCTTGTTATCTTACAAAGACCGTTACAAACCATACAATAGGTATGCATAGGTAGCCACAAAATTCGCAAGGCATCTATAAAATAAAGTAGTTCAAGGAAATAAAAATAAGTAATATTTTTTAATGACTTATGACACATACATACTTTTTTTTTTTTTTTTTTTTTTTTTTTTTTTTTTTTTTTTTTTTTTTTATTGAATATTTACAATCTGTATACATATGTTTACATATAATACAATAAGTAAATATGTATCTCATAAACTAGCACAAGGAAGAATAGAGGGGAGAAGGCAGCCATTGCTGACACTCCCTTAGGAATTATAAATATTTCATTTATGTATTACAGCTGGTCCCTAGGCCACTTTCTTTTCAAGCGTCTCGGAGGATTGGAAGGGATCGCATCTGTGGAAAGGGATTGGGCAAGGGGATTGGGATGAAAGGATAGCTTGGAATGAAAAGTGGAGAATCGGGTTTTAGCTAATTCACACACATACTAAAAAAAAATTGAAACATAAATATAGTGTATTAGCCCCTTTTCCTAAACAAAAACAAAACAAAAAACATAGCAGTTTCGATAAGTAATTACAAGCTTAATTTCAAATTTTATTTTTCCGATTACTTAAGGAGGACACTGTTTATGCCATAGGCGAACATTTCCATTTCCACGTTTAAAGCAGATCTATAGCTTGACTCCCACATGGTATAATTTTGAACTATAACCACCAAATGTAAAAGTCAATCATACAAAGGTGTATTCCAGTTGGCAATTCTTCAATTCCTTTTTGTTACCTATGATCGTGAACTAAGCTAAAAAATAGGGGTTCCAATGTCAATGAAAGATATGAATAAACAAGAACGATAAATATGGCGTACTTTGTAGGATCTTAATCAAGCACTTAACTTAAAACTTTCGGTAATTCATAAAAGTGTACTAGATCTGCTTAATATTTGGGGTATTGTAACTCTAATCATTTACTACGGTTTTCGTGAAAAGTGGATACAACAAGAATTTCCATTTTTGTTATTCCAAAACTACGTGTTGAGTTGAAAATACTGCGACATTCTAAGACTTATAAATTTAGGTTACGTTTGGTCTTGAGACACATTATTAACAGAAATAAAAAGTTTTGAGATTTTTTAATGTTTTCCTAAATATCTCGATAACGGTTAGCAAATCGTGTTAACAGGAAGATAATCATTCAAGAGCTAACTAAATTTCCTATCAAAACGGTTGTCACGCAATTTACGATTAGACGATCTAGGTCGAATAAATCAGTGCTCAACATTTTGAAAGAGCTTGTTTTGTCCTCATTATTTTATTGGGAGTTACAATTAGCAATTCAATAAAATTGACTGTAAAAGTAGGTAGGTAATATGATAAACGTGTTTGTATTATTTGCTGTTTGTAATATAGCATTTCTGAAGAATAGACCGGATGTCGGGGAGGCAAAGGTTATTTCCGCTCACAGTTGGCTACTGTCAGTTTTCATGACATTCACGCTTTTCTCGGGAAGTCAATGGAGACGTTCTTTACAATTTTTTTTTAAGTAAAATTATAAATCTATGTAATTTGAAAACAAGAAACTTGAAAAAAAGTATAACCCAATTCTACTCCAGGCTTTACAAATGACACTAGGAATAATAAACATGCGCTAAGATGATGTTCTTCACACTAGCGAATTGGTTTTTCATAACAAGTCATCCTTCTTTTTATATGTATTTTCATATTTCTTTTTTCAATAAGACCGTCTCGCAGAAGCTGCATAAATAAGCACATTGGATTATTATTAAGAATTTGCTTAAAATGGTCTGTACATATACATAAAAAACAAATATGGATAAGTTTCCTCTATAATACTTGTAATAAAAAGCTAAATAAATTAATTATTTTTTTTATAGAATAAACTCCTATTTCTAATTAGACGATTATTTATTTTTTTTTTACAACACATGTTCCTTAGTTGGGCATATCGTGTCTCATTGCAATAGATATTTTCCTTTGAAAAGTGCTAAAAGTGTTGGAACTGGGAAAGTGCCACAGGAAAGAATAGGGATTACGGCGGTGGCACAATCTAGCGGTCTCTAGTGTAACTAAACCCGATACTATTTACCTGGACTGATTTTATTTTATTTTTACAAAACATGTTCCTTAATACTCGTATCTAACGAATTCCTTTGCAAGGAAGTATGAATAATAACTGTCGGTTAGGGCAAATTTATAATTATACTAGTAATTATAAGGTGTAGCTTTAAGTCCAGATCCAGGTTCCAATGCGATAGACCTGGAGCTCTGTATGTACATAATAATAAATTTTGGGAGGGTGTGAAAAAAAATTATAATTTGGTTCCAGGATGAACCCTATTCCTAATTACACATTTTTTCTCTCTAGATGCCCACTACAAGTACTTTGCAATATAACAAAAGTCTCGCAATATAACAAAAATTACGGCCAGGATTGTCAAATTGGTAATTGACAAAAGAACCGATTTTGCTGTTTAAAGAACTCGTTCAATCGTATATGTACTTAATCAAAATGCGTGCTGTATCCAGAAAGGATGGCACACGTACTTTAGATAAACTCCCACGTTGGAGGGTTACTCCAACGCGGAAAACAGGAAACAGGAACTTGTTCATTGGTAGGTAGGGGAAATCTATTTATCAAGTTTCTTGGGAATCATGTTAACAGACACACACACACACACACATATATATATATATATATATATATATATATATATATATATATGTATATATATATATATATATATATATATATATATATATATATACATATGTAGGTGTGGCGATACCCGACATTTTGCCAGATATTCTGACAGGATTCTCAGGGTTTCTTCCTGGAAAGATTGGTTTGGGTCAGGGTTTATCGAGTCTATACCCCCCCCCCCCACCGGTTAGGGTGGATTTAGCCGACCTTTCCATACTTCTGATCCGTGAACCCTTGCTGTTCTATTGTATTTTGTTCAGATAATCAAATCCTCCCTTTTCATCGCCCAATTTCAATAGAGAAAGTGGTTACAGACTGAACGCAATATGGACACCTGTCATCCCGTAAAATACAGTGATTTCATTGGCGGCACGGGACCCAATAGCGCGGGAAAAGTCGACAAATTAATTCAAAGTCTCGAAAGACGGCCTACGACCCAGTCCAGACATAAACCAATCTTTGCTCTCAAAATAAAACCTTGAGGAAACTGGCAAATTTCTGGCGAAACATCCGTTCTCACCTTATCGTCACTGTCATGAAATATTAATACATTAAACAAGAAGACCTTAAAACATTAAGGTAAATGGACCATGGAAGTCTACAATAATTATAAATAATAAAATTTTTGTTGTTTTTTTTTCGGCGCATCTACATCTAGGCTATTAGCGCCGACATCCAGGGTGCAGCGAGGAATTTTCCCAGCGAGCCCTGAGATGAGAAAATTCCTGCTGGAGGTGGAAATCGAACCCACCATCTCCCGCTTATGAATCCAAGGCGCTAGGCACTAGACCACGGGAGACCCCTATAAATAATAATGTATAAAAAAAATAATAATATTTAAAGAAACAACTTATGATTAAGAAAACTAATAACAACAAATAAAATAAAATAAAAGTAACTAATAATTAATTTTAAAAACTGAATATGAAAATATATAATAATAAAATTAAAATTAAGTTACTAAAAAGAATATAAAAATAATAACTAACAAATCAAATGAACAATTATTATGCAATACTGATACATTTTAATTATTTCTTCTCTAGCCATTATTCTTAATCCCTTTTTTATCACCTCGTCATGAGCGCATATAAAAAAATAATTTTTGTTAAATCTTAAAGCAGTAGACTTCACAGAGTCACTGAGATTTCTACCCACGTCCAGATGTGCATTATTCAACAGATCCACCATTTTTATGTGAAGAGAGCCATTAATATTTTATGTGTCAGAAAATATATCATTTCTATTTTCTAAATAGGAAATTCGCGCGGTATCAAGTTTCTTTTTAGCAATGTCTACTAAATGATTCACTGTTCGTCTGAGCTCAGGCCAAATTAACTTTTATTACCTCTGCTGGAAAGCTATTATTCTCTTCTCCCTTTTAGCGCGGTTCCTCCCTCCCCCATAGGGAGGAACCCCGCTTATAAGGTTGATACAATGAAACAATCCGGAAGTGCCGACTAGAAAATTTCGCGTTTCAGAACCCCTAGAGACCGAAAATAACGGTGGTTCAAATTTGTGTATATATATATATATATATATATATATATATATATATATATATATATATATATATATATATATATATATATATATATGTCTGTTCGCTCATTTCTGGCTTCCCTGATGGTCCGATTTTGATGAAATTTGGTACATAAATCATTCGTCCAATTTGAAAGGTCAAGTTCGTTAACCAGCAAAATCCGCCCACTGGAAGATGGCGTTTGGGGCGAAATTCGCGCAGAAAAAATCGTAACGCTTACGTTTTTGAGTTCATAAGCTTGTAAGTACTCTTTTTATAGGCTTCTTGGGATAGGAAAACGAATGAAACCATTTTCAAGGCGATAGCTTTAACCGTTTTCGAGAAAATTGGAAAAATAGTTTTTGAATACCGTTTTTGGTTTGGGTACTTAGAATCACGGGATTCAGTTGAAACATTATCTGCATGTTCTACTTTCATTAAAACTTATATGTTGAAAGTTATGTTACGTTTGGAGTTAAGGAAGGGTTAGAATAAAATATTTTATGAACAGACATGAAAAGTTTTGGGAACTTCGTATACTTTCATTAATATCTCGAACACGGTTGGGAAATCGTGGTAAGTGGATAGAAACTATTTGAAAGCTTACTAAATTCTCTACAAAAATGACTCTAAAACTATTTTTGATTAGGGTATGTCAATCGGAGAAATAAGTGCTTAAAACTTTAAAGTAACTGATTTCGCTTATTCGAACTGTTCTTTTTGTCTTTGATTTTGGTACTTAGAATTATGGGATTCAGTTAAAACATTTTCTGCATGTTTGAATTTTATCAACACTAATATGTTGAAATTTTGGTTACGTTTGGAGTAAAGGAAGGGTTAGAATAAAATATTTTATTAACAGACAAGAAAAGTTTTGGTAACCTTTTATACTTTCGTTAGTATCTCGAAAACCGTTGACAATCTTGGGAAGCGAAAGGTTACCATTCGAAAGCTTACTAAATGGTCTACAAAAAAGGTTCTAAAGAAAGTTTTGAATAAGCTATGTCAATCGGATAAATAAGTGCTTAAACTTTGAAGTAATTGATTTCGTTTATTCGAACGGTTCTTTTTGTCTTTGATTTTGGTACTTCGAATTATGGGATTCAGTTGAAACATTTTCTGCGTGTTCTAATTTCATCAAAACTAGTATGCTGAAAATTTACTTACGTTTGGAGTTAAGGAAGGGTTAAATTAAAATAATTTATTAATAGAGATGAAAAGCTTTGGAAACTTCGTATACTTTCCTTAATATCTCGAAAACGATTGAGAATCTTGGTAAACGGATGGTTACCATTCGAAAGCTTACTAAATGCCCTAGAAAACAGGTTCTGAAGTAAGTTTTGATTAGGCGATGTCAAACGGAGAAATAAGTACATAAAACTTAGAAGTTTGATAAACGATAATTGATTTCGTTTATTTATACGGTTCTTTTTGTCTGTTTTTATTTCTTGTTATTTTGTTATTGCTTCTAATAGGAGGATGTATTTCTCAGTAAAACAGGGGAATAAATACAAATTCTCTGAACCTGTAACAGAACTGAAAACTTAAATATTCTCCGTGTAAAGTCAGTCCGGGTCGAGGTAGTAGCCCGGCTTCAGGTAGGCTTTTATTGCACTTCATAATCAAGATTCATTGTTCTCATCAAGCATTCTAGGACAGCTGACACTTACCTTTACCTGTAGCAAGTCATGCAGCCAAATGCTATACTAGAAATATAATTATATTTTGTGGTTGTATGTGGCCGTAGTTCAATAAAAAATAACACTACTTTCTCATTTGCATGTACAATTTTATTTTGTTTAATTGCATTTAAAAGTAAAATGGATATGTTAGCACTGCAAGTTAAGTAAATTAGAAATATATTCGTAGAACAGTCTTCGTAGACCGAAACTTGGGACGGCGGAAAGAGTAATTTCTGCTTAGGATAGTTTCATCCCTAGCCGCAAATCTTGTTTTTTTTGTTTTTTTTTTCGTATTTGTTTACATTAGGAATGATCTAAACAAAGTAATAACTGTTTCTATTCTAAGTCTACAAAATGACACTAGGGATATGAATGGAACCGCGCTAAGATGACGCAGTTCCTGCGAGTCGGACTTTTTATATTTATTGACATAAAAGTTCCAGCAATCCTCAATAATCATGCGTTACTTAAATTCCCCCTTTCCACCATAAACCATCATCCTGGAGTTATAGGACGAAGAGGATGATGTCCCTGGAGAAATGGAGCTGAAAGCTGAGCTTCTTTCGGTGCTTTTAGAGGAAATGTATTTTCCTTTCTTTCAGTTTTATTTTATGAGCCCATTTTGTCATTTGGCTTAAGGAACCGTTCCAGGGTCTGCTGCACATTAATAGATTAGCCTAATTAATGTCTTCTTTGCTATTACTAATCGGCTTTATTATATCTTCTATTAGAAAAATGTCTGAAAAGTTGCGAATACTGAAAAGGTTCATGCGTAGCACTGTGCTCAAGCCGCCTGATTCTTCCTTTTGCACAAATCCATTAAAGGCTGGCTTCACCGAGGGACAACCTGGAACGTTAATTCCTCTTCTTAGAATATACTATATTATTCTAATCACTACGACAGACAATTTAAGCGCGTGGCATTTATATTAAAAATATATTTTCTTAAAATTCATTTGAAATTATTTTGTAATTTTAGGTACTTTTTTATTTCTAGTTTATTTGAATTCAGTTGATTATTATAAAATTAGTTCCTCCTCTCTGACGGCAAAAGGAATAGTCTTTTTGGAAACATTAATATTTAATGTAGGTTTTAAATATGAATTTATATATGTACTTTAAAAATATGTATTTTTGTGATGTTTTTTATAATTAATAAAGACTCTCTCTCTCTCTCTATATATATATATATATATATATATATATATATATATATATATACTTGTTTTTTGTAGCCAATAGGTCATAAAAACACTCCTTTCACTTCCTGTATTTTATTATTTTCACCCTAACCGGTTTCGAGCTATTCTGCTCCTCCTCAAAGGGTATTTCATTCGATGGTCATTTCCCATCACGTACATTTATATAAAGTAATTTTAATATTGCATAGCAATATGCGTCTCAGGGTTATGAAACACTAGTGTTTCATAACCCTGAGACGCATATTGCTATGCAATATTAAAATTACTTTATATAAATGTACGTGATGGGAAATGACCATCGAATGAAATACCCTTTGAGGAGGAGCAGAATAGCTCGAAACCGGTTAGGGTGAAAATAATAAAATACAGGAAGTGAAAGGAGTGTTTTTATGACCTATTGGCTACAAAAAACAAGTATATTGAAGTTTAAGGTCAACAATGGAAGAAAAAGTATATATATATATATATATATATATATATATATATATATATATATATATATATATATATATATCCTACCGTATCCATCGTATGGATTGACAATTTTTTATTATGCTAACATGTTTAATCCTCCACCGGTCGAAGAGGAAACCTGCCTTCTCCATCTTACGCCTGCCCATTCATCGCAAGGATTTTCTCCCGATCCGATCCAATCCGATTTCGTTTGACCGACAACGGCCGACGAGAGTGCCTACATTGGTCCCGACCAGATCCGATCCGATATAGTCACTAATGACCTCGTAGTGAAATGAAAAAGAGTAGAATTTAAGAAATACCACCTAATAAGCATAGAAACCTTCGATTACGTTGAATGTTGGAGGTATGAAGGAGGAGTTGAGAGGCCAATCGATCTTCTGAAAGTATATCAGTCCTGAAAAAATAAATCTTAGTGTAACAGTTAATTTTTAACTGTTACACTACGATAAGAGAAGCAATATTATTCACATTTTAAAATTATTTATAAGAAAGGTAGCTAGAAGGTTATTAACATTGGAAGGATATAAATATTTGAAGTCTATTAACATTGGATAGTTATAAATGTCTTTCCAATTAATTTAATAAACAGTGAAATCAAAAAACAAAAATGTGTATTGACAAAGTTGTTCTAAATTTGATTACCTTTCATTAAAAAAAAATGCATTGAAATCGGTTTAAGATTTAGAGGCTGTAGACACAATATGTGGTTTGGCGCCATTTTGCTTCGTCGGTCCGAAATCAGTCTTGATGCAAACAAGTTTGAACGGCCGAGAATCGGTGGCCATCGGATCGGATCAGGTCGGGTCGGGACGAAAGTAGGCACCTCCATTAAGATGCATGTGTTTGTTTTTCTTTCGACAGTCGGTGGCTTTCGGAGCGGATCGGGTCCAATGTATGTGCCCCTTTATTCATTCGTTTGCATTGAAAATTTTCACCTAGGCTAATGCGTTTATTACTCAAACGGTTGTTGGGGAAACCTTCCCTATCTATTGTACGATTTGGCAGTCCTCACATGGCCCAGAGCGTTTATTACTCCAGTAGTCGTTAGAAGATTGAGTCCTCCGATATCCATTTTATTCCGGTAGCTATAAAAACAAAATCCTGAACTATCGCGACTTTATGCAACGGAGATAAATATACTTTATGTGATTCAATAAAGGAAAATATTAATATTAATTATTTTTGATAAGGCATTGGCCAGTGTGTATACATACGTATTTACAGGTATGATACCTGTTAATACGTATGGAAAATATTGAGTCTATATACACATAAACTAAAATATCCCGTGTCTGGATTTATAAAACCAGAAAAATGTGTAACATAATCATTGAAATGACGTTTTAATTGGGAATAAAAAATACATTAGACGTAATATTTGGTATTATAATGGATAAAATCATGTTTACCAGTGGTAATTTAGTTCACTCTGTTCATTTGCTTTTATACAAAATTTTACTTTATCCATGCATTATATCCATTTCCCTTTCATTATTCTTACTCCATAATGAACCATTATAATTCATTAATTAATGTAACTTTTTGTCTCGCGTATCAACATTCAATTTATTTTTATAAAAGTAGCCCCACGCTGTCATATAAAGCAAGAGAATCATTTATACCACAATCCTACAGTAAAGTCCTGGAAATCTGGGGAGTACCAAATTATCCAACATCCCCAGAATCCAATCCCATCATCAATGCATTATACTCAGGATCTATTCGTGGTAACCACTGTCGGCACCTTCTCTTCATCCGCTCTACAGACGGAGTATCAATTATTTAAATATGCAAATTATAAATAGCTGAATGTTTAAATGTCAAATGTAAATATAGAATAGTCTGCATTCATGTCAGTATTGATTTGACCATTTGGTATTATCTCCAGTCTACCATTCGTGTAAATCTAAATTACAGACTGTATTTGCATTAAATTCAACTATAGGATATGAATGAATGACTGAATTTCCTCTGTTTCATAAGAAACTATTACAATAACAGGGATTCTGGGTATCTAACGTAAAAAAAATAATTATATGAATGAAACTGATGTCATGTCCAAATGATGGCTGACCATACTCGGCGAAAGCTTTCTTATCATTCCAAGGAGAATCTTTTTCTTTTTTTCTTAAACATTTTCTTCTCTTTGGAATGATAATAAGCCTCCGGCCTTAGTATAAGTTATCAATAGGTTTCATGTAATTTATTTTATTCTCCTATAAACTTTCTTCTCTGGGGTTTCCTTCCTCTGGTTCTCACTTTCCGGCTTCTCTCTCCAGCGGTGTCCTGGTTATGGCTGTTAAATATCGCCCTACTCCCATAGAGCTTCATCAAACTTGGTTGGCAGATCTTGTAGATAGGCAGGAGCAATCATGGTTGAGATGAGAAGCCGGAAAGTGGGAATCAGAGCTAATTTATTTTATTGTATTAATTGTTTTTCCGATAAAATTCTTAATTTCCTTCAGGATTAAATTATTTTATATGTTCCTTAAGTCGTATAGATGGTGATTCACAATCGCATTTTATGGTCCATCTTCTGAAACATTATGGGTAAATGGGGGCATGGAAGCTCTTGCACGAAAGAGAAGACAGATTACCTAACAATTTTCGATTCTATAATTTCTAAGAAAATAGGGAAGACATTTTTCATAAATGAATTTCTTTTCTTGATTAAGACTGATTCTCATCTATCTCGAATCATACAGTCGGATCCAAGGTAATTCCGATGAATTCCTGACGATGTATGACCACAATGTCGTCCCTTCTTCTGGAACCATTCACGGCTGTGCAGCTCACTTCTTCATAAACCTCATATCCAGTTTTCTTTCTGGAAAAATAAGAAAAACAAGGATCAAATATTTAGTCTTTAACAGAATACAATAGAAATAATAATATTAACGAATCATTCCTTATGTTAAATGTTATGAACAATTACATATATCAGATAGCCATAAAAATAAACTCATAAAATATCATAATTACATATCAATTATAAATTCTCGTATCCTCATTGCTTCTGTAATGAAATAAAAAGATAGTCCTTGGTGAAATGATTGCGAGGACTCCTGTACACAGGACAATGGAAGATGACATAGAACATTCTCTAGAAGGTTACTAATATACCTAGATAGATTTAGTGAGTTCATGGAGAGTTGCCTTTCCTGTTCTGCGCCTACAGGTTCCGAGCGTGGAACCCCTGCATGGCTATCTATCGCGCCAATTCCGCAACCAACACTGGTTATTATCTCTAATCGATGTCACATATTAAATCATTGTATCTAGAGATAAATTGGGTATACATTGGGTAATCGGGTGTCATGGGTGGAGAGTGTTTAGCGTACCAGACTGTTATCGAGGAGGTGCTCTTTCGAATTCAGCTAGAATTCATTTGTTTGTTGACTTTTTCTGTGAAAAGCTTGCTGAAAGAAATTAAAATTTCGCCTTGTTTAGAAAAGCAGGCGATCAGAAGAAATCCTGGTGCTTATGAGAAATCTATGTGCCATCCGCCGAAGATCCAAATGCCTTGTAAAAGAGAATAGATAGCGTTATTTAAAAGATTTTTGTTATAAAATAAAAGAATAATTGCAGGAATGTTTACATTTCTAAATATAAGCCCACATGTAGGGACGCACAAAGTGGTCCCTACATGGGGGAGGGGTTCACAAAGTGGTAGGAAGCCTCCTAAGGCTTTTGACCAAACAGAGGCTTGGAACGAGGGGAAAGAACTTGGCTAACTAGAATCCAAACCGAAACGATGGCAGACAATTAAATGCTTTTCAAGTAGAGAAGACACTGCCTCCTCAGTTACGAAAATATTTCCTCTACCTATATCCCCTTCATGCAGCTGAGCCTGAGAAGAATAGCCAGAAGCTATGAGAGGAATGTGAATATATCTGTCAGGAATGGATGGATGAAGAAAAACCGAAACATGTCTTTCAGTAGTTCCATCCAGGAAGTAGATGGGGTAAAAAGTACGAATTATAGAATGCTCTGGGACATAGTAATGAAATAGAAGAAGCAAGAAGAGTGTGTAGGTTCAGGAGATAATTGGGAAGTTGATGGGTTTAGATGGGAAGAGGGGATGGGATGGTTGAAGATGGATTATATAAGAGAAATACGAAGGGTGTCTGGATTTGTAGACTATAGGATATAGATAGAGGATGAAGGCGAGGGAGGGGGTGTGGTTGGTGTTGATAGGGATGAGGGGGTCCCATAGTCTAGTATACAGGGGATAGAGGATGGAGGCGAGGGAGGGGGTGTGGTTGGTGTTGATAGGGATGAGGGGGTCGCATAGTCTAGTAGATAGGGGATAGAGGATGGAGGCGAGGGAGAGTGTGTGGTTGGTGTGGATAGGGATGAGGGGGTCGCATAGTCTAGCAGATAGGGGATAGAGGATGGAGGCGAGGGAGGGGGTGTGGATAGGGATGAGGGGGTGGCATAGTCTAGCAGATAGGGGATAGAGGATGGAGGCGAGGGAGGGGGTGTGGATAGGGATGAGGGGGTGGCATAGTCTAGTAGATAGGGGATACAGGATTGGATACTGGAGGTAGGAGGGTCGAACAGGTTAGGCGTCTTTACTACCGGGTCCCGAAGAGCACATGTTGGTCCAGTATACGTCCTCAAACTTTCTCAGTCCGAATTATTTGTTCCCACTGTCCAGCCCTCGCCCAACTTCTCCCACTCCTCTCCTTATTCAGCCAAGCATGAAAGCGGTTTTCAACTCTCTACCCAATACCAATTCTCAGATGATTCATTTCCCCATAAGTTGACCCTTGTTCCACAACGACGAGAGTTGTTTGAAAGAGTTGATAATTGCAAAATCCTGACCAGCATTGTGTTCCGTGATTGGAATTCGCTTGTTAGAACTTTAAAATGGTTTAATTACATAACATAAAAAAAGAGATAAGTTTTCCAATAAATAAGTTCCCAATGAAACTATTATATCTGATTTTTAGAAATAAATAATGCATATCACGTAATAAATTTCCACTCTCTGGGTAGGAATGATGCAAGAGTCCGGAATATACTCTTGACATATGTACATGAAATTTTGAAATAGTAGATTGGTAAAGACAATGAGTAGACTACCAAAGAAGAAGAGAATGATTGGTTTGATAATTAATAATAATTAAAAATAAAGTTTTACTAACTATTAGACTCAAGCTCGACTATTTCCACCATCACAATGACCAACGATCTCTTCTGAATAAACATTCTTTATAACTGGAGCTACCGAAATTGACCCATTTCTGAATGAAAATATCTTCTAATCACTTAAATAGTAATAAAAACGGTAAAAAGTAAAAAGATCCTGGCAATCTTCCTGATAAAACTAATCAGTCAATGCTTTGTCTTCGTTCGAAAGAAAAAAAAAATACTAGAACAAGAGAAAACTTTAAATAGGTGTAAAAACCCGTCAAGGCCACTCATAAGTATGTCTGCTCACTTAGCCTCAACAAAGGACTTGGAGTGGGCGGTGAAGGCCCTCTCACAGCAATAGCCTACAAGCCCAGCTTGGAAAAATATACCCTCCAAATGGATACCTTAAAGGTCAAGGTATCTTATACCTCATCGCAATCAGCTCTGATGTTCAATTTGTTCAAAATAAAATCATTCCTTTTATTAATATTTCATTTTTAGATATCATTTAATCAAAAAAGAATTATCGTTAGGAAAATAAAATATTTTCTCTCATACATTCTTGTTTTCACATATCAATCTCCAGAACGGACGAGGACTTCTATGAATAAAATGATCGACAGCTTTCAGAATATTTTAGTTATTCCCAAATGCCTTTCAATGGCAATTCACTCACCCCTTAACTAATAACACTTAGGTATAATGGAGAGTAAGGAAATCCTATATTGCTCTGTCATGGCATGTCCGTATATTTTTCGCAATGGATTACCCTTTATTTTACCTCCTGAGAGCCAGTTTTAGACTCAATCCAGCTCCTACGTCATGCTCGAATTTTATTAAAATTCCTGAGATCTAGTTGTAGCCATTGCAAGTGCAGTCATTCGATGAATAATATCTGATCAGCAGATAGTTAAAAGAGGGTGGGAGAATAGATTTTGTGTTATTATTCCAGATAAACCATGAACATGAAATGCCAGTTTGGCATTGTATTGGAATACTTTGGCAATGTATTTTGCTGCCTGTTTCTGTATGCAAAAGATCAGAGGTGGAATACCAGACTGCACAGAGGCACAAAGTTGGTGTTAAGCAGAATGCTCCCGTGGCAAGGAGTATTCCAGTAAAATGACCTGAGTCGAAACGAGGCAGGACAGGTTTCTGGGCTAAACCATAAATGAAACTGGTGGAGAACAGACCGTGGCGAAATACACTCTCAGGAAGGATTTCCGAGTTTGTCCCCACGGGGTTTTGGATATAACATGCAGTAGCTTCATCCGCTATAAGCGTTTCCGCTTAAAATCCACAACTTGTGGAGGTGGCGATCAAACGTCAGTCCGAGGGGGTGAATTTCATTGCTATAATGGAGACAAGTCTGCCGGAAGCTAAAGGTGGGAAGGTCAAGCTAACCCTTAGTTCTCATAAAAAGAATACAGCATGACTTTTCCACTGTTATTCAAAGGCCACTTTCTTCGAACTATTTAAAAATTCTTGAGCTCATTGCCTGATTGTTTTGACTTTATAAATGTGAAGTTGGATGATTTACAGAATGAAATATAATCGTCAGCATATAGTAGGTCTCTTACATTGCAGATGAAGCATCTAGGGACTTTACTGACGGCTATGCTGAAGATGGATGGGGCGTGTATCTGTGTGTGCTTTAAGTTCTATTACATTAATAACATAAAATTAACTTAAACTAAACTCAAGCGATTTAGTTTAAGGATCCATCTAGACCTCTCTTGAATCGACGATATTTTCCTAAGGGTGAGAAGGAAATTCATGATTATTGTTCCTCACCTAGATTCCTCCTCTCTCACCCTCCCCTGTCTTGACTCCTAATAGTATTTAACTTCGTGCCAAACTTCCGTCAAATCCAAGTTTAACCTCTACAGAGTGTCATTAAAAGTTTACTATTCATCTGAATTTATCCGTCCCTAGTCATAACCGTTTTAATAATAAGGAAAAAACGATTATTAATAAGCACCCCACAGTGGACTAGTAAGGATAATTATTAACATTAAAATCAAATTTTGAAAATTGGCGGAATCCGTTTTCCATACTCGTCTTCGACTGGTCTTGTTGAGGAACATAGAAAGGGTTCAATACTCAGCATCTCAAAAAAAACAAAAACAAAAAAAAATACTTTTTCTGACGCACATCATAGGGCGTATCTATCAAACTAATGACTTTATATAATTTAGCATAGTTTCTACCAAGCATATATGAGAAATGCCCATTAAATTGAATTCCTTACGTATTTTAAATTTTTAAAATAATAACCCTGTCCATCAAAAAAATTGTTGTGTGGCTGCCACTTTCAAATCTTAGAAACTGTTGCTGACTCAAAACCTAAGATAACACGTCTTGCTCTGATCATCCCCCCACCTCTCATCAATAACTGAAGTATCTTCCGCAGTTGAAATCGTATTATCGTGCCCTATGGGAAATTGTCTATTTGAATACTGAATAATAAGCCTAAACAATGAATAATGATGGCTGTCAGGCAGGTGACTTTGATAAGATCTGGCCCCCAAATACATGCTTGGTTTCGTGTGTTGGATTGCTGAAAAATGGCAATAATCATAAGCCATTTGCAAATCCCATGATTTGGGGAGTACCGAAGAATCATTTAAGTGCTTGTAACTTCTGTTTGACAAATATTAAACCAACCTAGGGTCTCCCCGTGTTCTTACCTTAACGCCTTAGTTTCTCATGCGGATTTGGAGCGTTCGATTCCCACCGGCTGCAGGAATTTTCTCATCTCACGGCTAGTTGAGCAAATTCCTCGCTGCCCCTTACATGTCGGCCCTAATGGGCCAGATGTCATTGCGTCGTAAAAAAAAAACTTAAACCGTAAAAACTTCAATTTTCTTCACGCAAATTTTGCGTAAAACGTGTGTTCGAGTGAACGGATTCGGCTGGTTAAGGAACTTCAGCCAGCTAGAGAGCAAACAGACATATATATATATATATATATATATATATATATATATATATATATATTATTTTTGGGCCTTCTTATATTCGTCATGAAGTACTCTGAAGACTGATGAGGACATATTATTAACTTAGGTCTCCCAGCAACTAGGCTTGTGTTGTTATCAAGCCTAAATAACGAGGGTGAAGGAGACACCCAATTGTAAAGTTGACTTATTGTACTCTGGAATAATAGTAACAATTGTGTGTATGTATTGTATCTCCTAATAAATAAAAATAAAATAAAATATATACACATATATTTGAACCAACGTTATTTCCTTGATTTATGGGTTATGAAACGTCAAAGTTTCTAGCCGGAACTCCCGGATTATGCCATAAGGTCAACCTCTTGAGCGGGATTCCTCCCTATGGATGGTGCTAAAAGGATAGCTCTATTAAAACAACAGCAAAAAATCATTTTACTGCTAAACTCAATTAGGATATCAACAAATAATAAAAAACTGAGGTAAAAAACCTTTCAAAGGAACGAAAACAACAATTTCGAAATTTTTAGCACCAATATCTCTCACTGGCATCACTCTTTTGAAGGCTGCAGGAGACTTTTTTTATGTTTTGGGGGGAAAATTAGAAAGTTTTCGAATAGTTTTCTTGCCCTTGCCACGATTTTCCAACTGCTTCCGATATATTGTTGCATATATATATATATATATATATATATATATATAATCATACTTCCTGAACTACAAACGTAACGAAATTTTATATATCTTAGTTTGAATGAATGTTAAACTTCTTATAATGTTTAACACAATCCTTTTTAGCGCGGTTCCTCCCTCCCCCATAGGGAGGAACCCCGCTTATAACATTGATCTCATGACGCAATCCGGAAGTGCCGACTAGAAAATTTTGCGTTTCAGAACCCCTAGAAACCGAAAATGATAGTGGTTAAAATTTGTATATATATATATATATATATATATATATTTGTCTGTTCGCTCATTTCTGGATTCCCTAATGGTCCGATTTTGATGAAATTTGGTACAAAAATCCTTCGTCCAATTTGAAAGGTTAAGTTCGTTAACCAGCAGAATCCGCCCACTGGAAGATGGCGTTTGGGGCGAAATTCGCGCAAAAAAACCGTAACGCTTACGTTTTTGAGTTCATAAGCTTGTAAGTACTCGTTTTATATGTTTCTTGGGCTTGGAAAACGAATGCAACCATTTTCAAGGCGATAGCTTTAACCGTTTTCGAGAAAATTGGAAAAATAGTTGCTGAATAACGTTTTTGGTTTTGGTCCTTAAAAGCATGGGATTCAGTTGAAACAGTTTTTGCATGTTCGAATTTCATCAAAACTAATATGTTAAATATTTGGTTACGTTTGGAGTTAAGGAAGGGTTAGAATAAAATATTTTATGAACAGACATGAAAAGTTTTGGGAACTTCGTATACTTCCATTGATATCTCGAACACGGTTGGGAAATCGTGGTAAGTGGATAGAAACTATTTGAAAGCTTACTAAATTCTCTACAAAAAAGATTCTGAAACTATTTTTGATTAGGTTATGTCAGTCGGAGAAATAAGTGCTTAAAACTTCAAATACGTCTGTTTTGTTCTTCTGAACGGGTTTTTGTCGTTCTTTTTGTAATTTTTGTCTCTTTCCCGTAGTTTTTAATTGCTTTTTATTTTTATAATTTCTTATGTTAGAAAACTTTATTTGTGTGTAAAACAGGATAGGAAAAATGAGACCAATTTTCTGTTGCTTGGTTGAAAATCATGAGAAGCGAAAGGTTACCACTCGAAAGCTTACTAAATGGTCTACAAAAAAGGTTCAGAAGAAAGTTTTGGATAAGCGATGTCAATCGGAGAAATAAGAGCTTAAACTTTGAAGTAATTGATTTCGTTTATTCGAACGGTTCTTTATGTCTGTTTTTATTCCTATTTTTTTCATTGCTTATAGTTGGATAATGTATTTGAGAATAAAACAGATTAATTAAAATAAGAAAAACAATTCATTGTTAGAAATATATCAGGCTGTGCCGTATGAAATGTCAGTTTTGGATTTGCCGATTTCCTTCAAATGTTTTGAAACTGTCGAGGCTCCTACTCCGAGTTCTTTGGCATAATCCCTAGAGTTTGCAATAGCTTATAGTATTCAAATGTATTTGCCAATAAAGCAGGATACGTATAATTAGAATATTTTATTTTTGCGGAATCTTGGGATTCTCAAATCCCGTATGAATATCTATTAGGCCCCCTTCGTATATTTTTCTTAATGTCTCGAAAAGGGTTAGGAAATCGTGGCAAGTGAAATGTAACAGTTCGAAAGCTTACTAAATTCTCTACAAAAAAGGTTTTGAAGAAATGTTTTATGGGGTTGTCACATTAGTAGAAATAAGTGCTTAAAACGTAGTTAGTTAGTTTCGTTTATTTAAACGGATCTATTTGTGTGTTTCCCGCAGTTTTTTTTTCACTGCTCGTTATTTTTGTAATTGCTTATAGCAGTCAAATGTATTTCTCAGTAAACAGGATACGTATAATTAGACGCAATATTTTGTTTGTTAGAATTCGAAGATGCCGTATGAATATCTAGATTACAGTACTGGTGTTGATTTCGTTCTTTAGAATTGTTCTTGGTATTCCCTATTTTCATCTGTTACCCATAGTTTTTTTATTGCTAGTAGTTTTTTCTTATTGATTATAGAATATAAATCTATTTGGTTATAAAACAGGATACGTAAAATTAGTAAGAATATTTCGGAGATTTCTGAGCGAAATGCCTTGTAAGATTTTCTACCACCACGAACGGCGTTTTTCCTCCATTTTTATCCACTAGATAGGCTTTATTTAGCATATTATTCTATATATGTTTTATTAAGCAGGGGATTCTGATGAAATGTCGTGTTTTTGCTGTGGATTTTAATTAGGATGTATCTAAGATTGGGTAACATTAGCGAGTCTTCATAGTTGAGAACCGACGACGGAGGTAGACTTCTTGCTATGATTTAGTCTACATATGTATATTAAGTTCTAAATCCAAAAACCCTATGATTTCATTCACCAACATTTCTTAAACTATACTAGATTCTGAAATAACACAGTTCCAAAAATAGGTTATATACTAAATATTCATAAAGACTACTTAGTTGTAACCCGATTCATCAATTAGCAATCAATAGTTTTCAACCCAGGTTATATACTAAATATTGATAAAAAGTATTTAATTAGAAAGAAACAAGATTACTCAAAACTTGTTTTTGGTCCATTTGTATCTACTCCATAGCCTTAATTAGGTATATTATTCTATATCTTGACTTGTTATTCGTCAAGACTTGTTATTTGTCCTTCTGTATCTACTAGATAGGCTTTATTCGGCATATTATTCTATATAACATTCTATATTAGGCAAGGTATTCTACTCAATCTTTCTTGTACTTCTTCTTGATCCTTCTGTATCCACTAGAAAGGCTTTATTAGGCATATTTTGTATTGATTTACAGAGCTTTGCTTTAGAAAGAGAGCCGGATTGTGTAATTTCCGCTTCTGTGTATAAGTTAACTACTGTCGGTGTCCCTGACGCCTTAATATCACTTTTATTCGAGATGTTCGAGAGGATTTCGACTATTTTCAAGAGATATATATAAAAAAGCTTTTCAAACGACGCTAGGGATATGAACGGAACCGCGCTAAGATGATGCAGTTCCTGGGAGTCGGACTTTTTCCTGACCGAAATAAAAATTCTAGCTTTATCGACTATTCAGGAAAACAGTTAAGCTAATGGTTTCTTTCGATTTTTCAAAGTTTGCAAGAAGCGGATTAACGAACTTAACCATCAGGGAAATTTGTGCTATATAATCGGACCAGTTTTGGGGCCGGTAGAAAGCGAAGAGAATAACATATGTATTGTGATGGAGATTGGGGGGCTATAAATGATAGGTACAGTGCAAATACTGTGGTGTTATATTGAAAGGACAGCTGACCTGTACGGAGGCAAAGTTGTTGCTGATGTTGAGTTTTGCTGACTGTTAGTCTTTGCCCCTTCCTGTTCTGTGCGTTTTTCTTGCAATACGTAACGTGGTCTATGGGTTCTGAATTTTGTACTTTTTTAATCTTCACTTCTAGATAGATTTATCGAGTCGGAACGTGCTAAAACGATAATGCACCTAACACGTTAGCATGATCAAGCTTATTGTTGTTTATAAGGATACTAATATTTCGTTCCTCTGGGAGTATTGTGAGGAGAATGTACAGCATAAGAGGGACACCCTGTCAATAGTTGTTGGGGACAGTAGGGAGTGAATCAATGGAAAGCCTATTAGGACTGACTCTATTGACAATATCAGGGCTAGAGAGAGGCATTAGCTCCTGCATTCTCAGCACATTCTCTACACAGCCTCCAACAAACTTCATCTCTCTCTCTCTCTCTCTCTCTCTCTCTCTCTCTCTCTCTCTCTCTCTCTCTCTCTCTCTCTCTCTCTTTAAAGCCCTCCCTTTCTATTGAGGTCAAGTGATTAAGGGTTGTACCATTTCCGTATTGACCAACCGGAAAACATTAGCAGAACTTAACTAGATATTATCCAGCGTCTAGACATTGTTAGACGTCGGCTACCTAATACAACGGCCACTTCGGAAGTACTGATTAATACCGTCTAAAACACAACGTAATAATTAATGCTGAAGGTGAGGGTGGGGAAGGATCAATCAATTCTTCAAGAAAAAGGCAGGAGTTGCTCGCCAAAATTGTTTAAATCATTAATTTAATTGGCGACGTTTAATCTCAAAATTTTATCATTTAAAAATAATGGGCCCCAGAATGATATAAATAAACAATAAAAGAAAAAAAAAGTATGAATGACTAAACATGTCAAAAGTAATGACAAAAATACATAAAAAAAAAAAAATAATAAAATAAAATAAATAAAAAATAATATAAATAAATAAATAATGCAATGAATATATACATTTTCTATGTGTGTTTTTCTTTCTTTTTTACGGACATCTGAGCCTGGTTCTTATATCTATGCAATAAAAATTGTTTCCAAAGCAAGATTCTAAGGGTGCGTTTACACTAGGATAGTTATTGCAGGATATTTATATCAGAGAGAAATTCTGACTAGTGTAAACCATGAGCAATTTATGTCAGACATACATTTTACATGGTTTTCATTAGTCGCAATTTCTCTCTGATATAAATATCCTGCAATAACTATCCTAGTGTAAACCCACCCTAACAAATGCAGCTTTAGAAACACAACTCTCTCTCAAACAGACAATACAGAAAACACTCTCCATCCTAACATTAAACTCGCACAATTTAGCTTTACTCTTAGGGCGGAGATGACCAAACAGTTTTCTGCCCTTAAACTACCAACCCAACCCAGAATATTTAAAATCACACTAGACCTTAACACTACCTATATACCTATATAGTACCTAATATATTGTTTCATTGTATACCTCATTAAACATAACTCTATTGTTATTAATGTCATAGGAGATATGACCTCCTTACTCTTCAGTTTACTTTTATTTTATGTAGATGTCTGATGATGAACCTGAATATGCTCGAAACGTCGCCAATTGAATTAATGTTTTAAACAATTTTGGGGAGCAACTCCAGCCGTTTTCTTCAAAAACGTAATATATTTGACTGACAGAAATATATTGTGATACCGTATGTTCACCATACTGTACAGAAAAGCTCGTTCCTAAAATATATGCCTAAGGTAAGGGTACGGAACAAGAGAAAGGGATGAAAATATAATTAAAAATTTCCGAAAAATCTTTAGACAGGAAACGTTACTGGCAGAACCATAACGTAACGTAACACCCGTAATACATAAGGGGCAGTGTATGCATAAGGCAATGTACCTACTCTTGTAAGACAGAAGAGGAAACGATAGAGAGATTATAGCAGTGTAGATACATGCTTACAGCTACGTATCTACACCAATAATATACAAGAGGAAGGGATGGAGAGACGTCGGCATGCATGCTTACAGCTATGTATCTACATCAGTAATTAAGACGAGGGAGAGAAGGAGAGCCAATGGCAGGAAGTCTTTCGCCAATTTATATACACCCGTAAGACAAAAAATGAGATTGGAGAGACAACGCCAGGCATACTTATGGCAATGTATGTACACCTGTAAGACAGAAGAGTGATAGATGGAGAGATAATGGCAGATATGCTTACGGCAATGTATATACACCTATAAGACAGAAGAGTGAGAGATGGAGAGACAATGGCAGATATGCTGACGGCAATGTATGTACACCTGTAAGACAGAAGAGTGAGAGATGGAGAGACAATGGCAGATATGCTGACGGCAATGTATACACTCCTGTAAGACAGAAGATCGAGAGATGGAGAGACAATAGCAGAAATCTTACGGCAATAAATCTACACCCATTAGATAGTAGAGTGAGCGATGAACAGACAATGGCAGATATACTTACGGCAATGTATGTACACCTGTAAAACAGAAGAGTGAGAGATGGAGAGACTATGACAGATATACTTACGGCAATGTATGTACACCCGTAAGACTGAAGAGTGAGAGATGGAGAAACAATGGTGAATACGCCCTTACGACATGGCTTATGCGTTTTACACCTGTACGACGGGCATTTGTTTAATACGAAGTAGACGATATCAGTTTGTTTTTCCCCAATCAGTCCCCCCCAATCATTCCCTAGTCAATTTCCAGTTTATAGAGAAGATTATTACTGAAAAATATGTGTGCATATTAGTCTTTATCCTATAGATAGGGAAATAAATGTGCCAAAACTGAATAATAGGGCTACCATCTTATTGATTGTTTGTATATAAGTTTAATCTTAGTGCCAATGAGCCTTCAATGGGTTGCAAACTATAGATTGGCAAATATGTGTTTAATTGCAATACAAATATGCTATAAGTGAGCTCGCTCACAATAGATAATATATGTGGCGAATATGTGCTTAATTTTAGAGACAATCATCATAATCGTGTTTCCACACTATTGGTAGGCGGATATTTATAGATTTGTAAATTGTGCTTAATAGCGTATAAGTTTTTTCCTTACAAAGAAAATATAGTGCTAAAAGTGTACCATTTCATTTTCAGTATAAATCAATTGTTGGTAGACCAGAATCCATTGTATATTTCACATTTCATTTCTTTCTTGAATCTTCGAAGCCTGTTTTTCACAGAAAATATGGAAGTTTGCCAAAAAGATTGTTATTCAAGCCAGATTCCTACGGTAGTTTCCTTTGTAAAGGGAAAACATATGCCCCGATCAATACATTCTATTTTTTGACAAAATGACAAATTTCCTTAGGAAAAACTGTAATTTCTTTTAAAAGTCAAAAACAATAATCTCCAATGCTGGACATTTTAACTGTTACTTGGGGAATTGCGAGCTGAATTTGTGTAAGGCCGTTTTCAATAATAGATCTTTTCTAGAAGCAATTGTTACAAACATTCATACATTTTATGCCGAAAATTATAAGGGACTTACCAAAAAGCTGGAGACTTGAAATTTTGCAGGATGATAGATATTAGGGTTATTTTAAAGGCAAAAATATAAATATCCTGAAAAGTTGTGTTTGACTCCGCTCCCAGGGGCATGCTTGATGTTCCTTCTGAATCCCATCATTCCTTCCGAAACCCTTCATGTAGGGTATCAAATGGATCATCTCGGTAAGGAGAACCTAAAACTAAAGGCAAAATCCCAAAAATACAAAAAAGAATTTATTCATGCAACAAGTTGATCCATTGGTTGATCGATCCAATATTTTTTAATTGAATAAGAATTGAATCATTGATTCAGTTATTCATTCATCATGAATAATCCATTATTTTTCATTCTGTATTTATTATGACGAACATGCCAGCTCAAAGTTCACATCCGGTCAACTTCCGGCTTACTTCCAGGCCCCCATAATTACTTTTGGCTCACTATATTCATCCATAAATCAGTTCCGGATGGATATGTGCTGTCTCCGAGTACTTCCGGTTCACTTTCGGGTTACGTCTGGTCTCTCATAATTACATTAGGTTCACTACTCCCGTCCTTTGGCCACTTCCGGATCGATAGGAGTCGGTTCTGTTTCACTTCCGGACTTTTAGCCAACTTTGTTTTATTTGATTTATAATTTTCATTCAAATAAATCATTTATATACAATAATGAATAAAAAAAATGGTCCGTTAGTCATTGAATGCCTGAACGAAAGAAATATTATTCATTATTCTGCACGAAATAACATATTTCTTCATTATTTATTATTCTGAATGATTTTTGCCCAACACTGATAAAGAACAAATAACTGAACAATAATACACAATTCTGACCAAACTATTTCCCTTGTTCGTCGTACGGTCGAGAATCAGGAGAATTTCCCTTCCGATACATTAGATTAAGGCTATGCATAACGAAATGAAAAGTCTCGAGAAAATGCATTATCTGTCCTGTAAATATTATCAAATTAGTTTGAATAATTACTGAAGTATAATATCTGACTTTGCCGTTAAAGGTCCCGTTACGCTTTGGGAACCAACAATTTCATTACAAGAATAACCTATACAGAGGCCACGCTCTTGAAGGGGAAAGTGAGAAAAGGAAAGACTTCACAAATGGACTTGGCACCAGGTTCTACTTTCTCTTTCTACCGCAATAGAAGAAAAAGTGAAAGAAAATCGAAGAAAAAACTTAAGAATGAAAATATACTGAGCCAATTTCTTGTTTTTCCCCTTCGTTTTCTTCCCGGCAGAAAGTTGGTAAAGAGCTCTTTGACGCCCCTACAACTCCATTCTCAATTAACCGGGAAACCAGCCTCACACTTCTCTCGCCAAAGAACAAAAATACTTTCTACTCTTATTAATACTTAATTCAGAGTACTTTCCCCTATCCGACATCTTCATCCTTTATTTATTCACTTTCACTATTCAATTATTGTTCATTGTTTATAAAGATTTTATTATTTATCTCTGAGTTGTTGTTTTTTTTTATTTCATTTTTCGGCTCTTCCTCTCCTTTAGGCTTTCGGCTCTTCCTCTCCAGGCATTTAGGTGATCTGAGGTCTCTTTTACACTGTAACCAAATAGAAATCCTGGCTTTACAGGAAACACACTTACAACCCGGTAAGACTGCCAGCTTACATGGCTACAAACTCTATAGAAGAGATTACTCCCTGGGTGGTAGGGCATGTGGTGGAGTAGCAATATTCGTAGCTGATAGCATTCACAGTGAAGCTATTTCATTGAGAACTACTATTCAGGCTGTAGCTGTCTCAGTTCACCTCCCTTCTCGTCTCACGGTCTGTTCTGTTTATCTTCCACCTAACGAACCATTAGATACTCAGGAAATACGGAATCTACTCAGTCAGTTACCAAGTCCTTTGCTATTTTTAGGAGATATGAACGCCTTAAGCCTTATGTGGCATTCATCCAGAAATAATAGCAAAGGGACACAACTTCAACACATATTTGAACAATTTGACTTGCTATCCCTTAACACTGACAGACCAACACACTTATGCACAAGAACAGGTACACTATCACACATAGACGTGTCATTATGCACCCCGTCATTATACACTCGCTTCACATGGGATGTGGATCGAGATCCTCACGGTAGCGATCACTTCCCAATCCACATTAAACAATCAACACCTCCTCCCAGCTTTAATTCTGCTAAAAGGTATAACACGAAAAAAGCAGATTGGGACTCATACAAGGACATTATAACAGACAAACTTAAAAACACACAAGTAAACACCATACAAGAACTAAACAATTTAATTATTTCAGCTGCTGACCTCACCATTCCACAAACAACAGAAAACTATAAAAAACCACCCGTTCCTTGGTGGAATGATGAATGTAGGCAGGCCGTGAAGGATAGAAGGAAAGCACTCAATTTATTCAATAGAAATCCATCCGATATAAACCTCCAAAATTATAAACATAAAAAAGCAAAAGCACAATGGACAATAAGGAATAGTAAAAGGAAATGCTGGGTGGACTTTTTATCAAATATTAACAGACACACTTCACAACACGACATATGGACTAAAATAAATCAAATAAGACATAAAAAATACAAACCACCGATACCTGGACTCAAAGTTAACAACTCCATCATAACCGACCAGACAAACATCAGCAATATCCTAGGGAATCATTTCGCCTCAATATCTAGCAATCATAATTATACAGCAGAATTCCTGCAACACAAATTACAGAATGACAATACATTGATACCAATAAACCACAATTACGATCACCCCTTAAATGACCCAATAACCGTAGACGAACTCAGACTTGCATTATCTACTGTACACTCAAGTTCTCCTGGACCTGACAGAATTACTTATGAAATGATTAAACATTTACCCAGCATTTCATTCAAAACCCTTCTAGACATTTACAACGAAATCTTCCAGAGTGGTAACTATCCTCTTTTCTGGAATGAGAGTATAGTGGTACCTATCTTAAAACCAGGTAAAGACGGTGACTTTCCCACTAGCTACCGTCCGATTTCATTGACAAACTCTGGTTGCAAACTACTTGAAAAGATAGTAAATAAAAGACTGTTATGGTTTTTAGAAACAAATAAATTACTGTCACCCTACCAGTGTGGTTTTAGAAATCAACATTCCACAATGCACCATATCGCCAAAGTAGAAAGCGACATATTAAACGCTTTCTTAAACAAAGAATCTTTGCTAGCCGTCTCCCTAGATCTAGAGAAAGCCTACGACACCGTATGGAGAAGGCTTATCATATCACAGCTGGTAGATTGGGGTGTCCAGGGCAAAATACTGCAGTACCTCAGTAACTATTTATCTCAAAGAAAATTCAGAGTGAGGGTAGGTACCACTCTTTCGGATGTCTTTGTTCAAGAAAATGGAGTGCCCCAAGGAGGTGTTCTGAGCACAACCTTATTCAATATTGCTATGAATTCTGTCCATCAGTGTATCACCCCAGGAGTAAAATTTTGCATGTATGCTGACGATCTACTTATATACAGCTCATCCAAACGAATTCACACCGCTGAACAACACATACAAAGTACACTTACAGAATTAGAAAAGTGGAGTGGTAAAACGGGTTTCAGGTTTTCCAGAGACAAAACAAAATATATTGTTTTTACAAGGAAAAGAAATCTTCCAGCCCCCCACCTTACAGTACATCAAACACACATTCAACATACAGAAACACTCAAATTCCTCGGACTAACACTGGACAAAAAATTAACGTGGTTGCCCCATTTGAAAGAGCTCCTTAAAAAATCCAAAAAATCTTTGAATTTTTTGAGAGTTCTCAGTAGCACAAAATGGGGAGCTGACAAATTTACGATGCTTACTCTGTACCGGTCTTTTACCAGATCGCTTCTCGATTACGGATGTATAGCTTATTCTTCTGCCAGCCCAACCACCTTGAAACTACTTGACACAATACAGAACACAGCACTAAGAATTGTCAGCGGTGCATTTAGATCTAGCCCAGCAGAAAGCTTATGTGCCGAAACTGGTGAACCTCCACTGCAGTACAGACGTCGAATGATATGTAATAAATTCGTATTGAAATGTAAAGCTATTGGAACGCCATGCGTCACTGAGTTTTTATATAACCAATACTCCGAAAAATACACCGAAAGAAACGTTAAGCAAAAGCCACTCTCATTACGAACTGAAGACAATCACAGCGACCTAACTCTCTTCCAAACACCTGTTCACACAAATAACATTACTGAGATACCTCCATGGCGACTGAAAAACCTTAAACTAGACTTAACACTGACAAAATACAAAAAATCAGACCCAACTTCTTCGACACACTACAAAAACGTATTCAACTCCCTGTTCAGGCAAAATAACAACACTCAGTACATATTTACGGACGGATCAAAAACTAACTACGGGACTGGCGCTGCCGCCATCACAAGAAACGAATCCTATCACATAAGATTACCCGATCACACTACTGTTTACACAGCAGAACTACACGCAATCCTTTTAGCACTCAAAAACATTGAAGATACAGACACGAACGACATAACAATATGCACTGACTCATTAAGCTCCTTACACTCAATGACAAACATTTACAGCACACACCCTATTGTCATAGAGATTTTTACACAATTATTCCAACTACAAACAAAGAACAGACATATCACTATGTTTTGGTTACCTGGACATGAAGGGATTTCACAGAGCACTACAGTAGACTTACTAGCGAAAACTGCAACTCAAAGACCTACACCTGACCTGAACAAAATGACAGCAACTGACCTATGCAAACTAGCTGAAAATAAGACAGTAAACGACTGGCAGACAGAATGGACTAACTCTCAAAGCAAACTGCGGGAAATAAAAAATACAATAATACCCTGGTCAAGAGAAAACCTAACAAGACGAGACCAAGTTATTATTACAAGACTTCGCTTAGGACACAGTTTACTAACGCACTCCTATCTAATGGAACGACAAGACAGACCTGTATGCGCATGTTGTAACGAGACATTAACAGTTAAACACATACTTACTGACTGCAGATTACGAGACTACCTAACAATTCCTCATGACTTACACGACTTACTTGCCGAAAATAGTCCACATATTAACACCATACTAACTCACTTAAAGACAATTAACCTATATTCAAAAATCTAGCCTTATCTCCAATTTACCTCCTAAAGTTAATTTAAAATAATGAACGAAATAGCCTTTATAAAATCATTTACATTTTTAAGAAATTAAGTTAATTAACCTACATTTAAATATAAAGCCCTATCTCCAATATAATCTTACCTCTTCTACCCTCCCCCCCACTTTTTTTTTTTTTTTTTTTTCCCCTCTTCACACTCTATTTAATATCTATCATATTACCGTATTGTTATTGTGAAATATTTTATATGAAACATGTTATTGTTATTATTAATTAGCTCACTAAAGTATTAGCTATCCTCATAAAATGTACTGACTTGTTATATATACAATGTGCAAAAAGTATTTTGTAATATCTTGATGTATGTTAAAGAGCAAGTCGCCAAAAGTTGCGAAACTCTTAATAAATAAATATCAATATCTTCCTCTCCTTCTCATGTTGTTGACTGGTTGATAGTATTATGAGGTCTACAATAAAAAATTTAGATGTTCCAAATCCAGAACACTTAGGTCACGAAACCACAGGGCAATCAATTATTCATATAATAAACTCCAGCCAAATTAAGAATTTAATTTCCTGCCCGAAACAATAAGACAACCTACTATGTCAAAAATCATCCTCTAATAGAAAGGTAAATTATTATATTTCTAGTACCGTAAAATGGGGTCACATTAGTGCAGTGTGGGTTTTGGGCTTTATGCCAGTTTTTCATTCTATCTCGAAACGGATGCAAAACCATGGTATGCGGAAGAAGTCAATCGAAAGCCTAATCATTTTTTTTTTTTTTTTTAAAGGTAAATATCGATGAGACTACCTCGTCGGAGAAATGAGTTCTTGAGGTTTTGAATGTGTTGGTTTTTTCCACTCTAAGCTTCCTAAATCATACCAGACATTAGCATTGCATGGAAGCACGCCAAAAAGACGCATGTCCTGTAGTCGGGCTTTTATTATTATACAGTCTTAAATTTTTATGAAAAATCACTAACTTAAGGAACAAAAATAAGAGGTTTCACTTAAATAATGAAATAACGCCCAGAGACCCGGTTCAAAAGTAATGGTGGATTATCTCCTTATCCCTCATTCACTCGGCCTCAATTTATTCAAATGGCGTTGTACATTTGAGGGAAATGAAGAAATTGAATATTGTATTAGGGGAACGGAGAATTTCCGCATCCCCATTTCCCGCGGGTCGCGTTTCTCCTCCCTCCCTATTATTCTCATCCCGTCCCTCTATTTCTCTGCGGGAATTCAACATTCCCCCAGTACTTTGGGAAATTGAGGCTGAATGAATTATACACACACAGAGACACACGTTTTAATAAATTAACTATCACTGCTGACAATTCCTCACTTTTCGAACTAACATAAAAAACGTTGAGTAAATTTAATAAAATTAATTTAAAACATTTAATCTGGGGCAATGAATTATTCAACACTTAATTTAAAGTAACTTTATTTAAAAAATATTATTATTATTATTTTCGGGGAGGATTACCTCCGTTTCCGGGAGGCTCAACGTACTTCGGGGGATTTCTATCCAACCGAAATAAATAATTTGTGTAATTCATTGAGAGGAGATCGTTGACCGTAGATGATGCAAGGTAGGGATTGTCGGGGTTCGGTCACTGCTACTTAATAAAACTACATTTTATCATAAAAATGGTTTTATTGTGCCGACGTTTCGGCTTGAACTTCAAGCCTTCACCAGGGCCGTAAAAAACATATAGGACGGATGTAATACTGAAATATACATATATATATATATATATATGCCTACATACACAAATACACATACATATATACATACATACATATATGGAAAAAGACAAAAACATAAAAACATAAAATACTAGAACATAATATAGAGAAGAACAATGTGCTCTAGAAGTGTTTGGATTATTAGGAGAACAGATATAAGAATAACAGATTACATATTAGATTAGATATAAAAATAACAATATGGGCTTACCGATGGGAAGATAGAGAACTATTCCTCACAAATGCGGGATCATTGCTGACAGTTAATACAGGGAAACATAGGAAGAAAGGAGTTGGTAAGGGGGGGGGAGGGGTTCTGGACCACCCAATGGACAGAGAACATAGAAGATGAAAGAAAGAGCGGCGGAAGCGGCGTAGTACAGTAAGGTGTCATGAAGTCATAAAATGTTGTGTTAATGGAAAAGGAGGCAGGTATAAAGGGCTATATTGCAGGCGGTATAGGGGATTAGGATGGAGTTAAATAATTTGTGTTTGTTCATGTACATACATTTACTGGATATATATGAATTATCGGACGATTCTCGCAGCATCCAGATGAACATTCTGCATTAAGCATTTATCCAGCTCATTGCATGCGTTATTGTGTATTTCTTGGCCGGTTTCTGGGAGGAGCGGGAAAAGAATAACTCTTCTCCAAGCTGAAGCCAGTGCTTGATTGAATACTTCTTAAATATCCATTATCTTACGGCTTAACATGGCATCGGAGCACCGCTAACACTGCTTCCGATGTCAAGGTCTGATAAATTATTCCCTCTGGAGCAGTCCTCACTTCAGATTGTACATTTCAGACCTACTGCCAGGTGTATCTCCCAGGTAAGGTGATCCTGGGGTTATACTGAATATGACATTGTGTCAGTTTAACTGTTTACTGTACTGTGTGTGTAAGTGTGTGCGGTGTACTGTTACTCGGAAAAGGAGGGTCGTAAAGCCCCAAGGAAGTGCGCACATCAGTCGCTGTTTATTATTCTATTGTGGTGGGTTTCTCAGATTAGTGGAGAATATTTTTACTGGGAGATAGTTCCAACCAGTAAAAATGATTAATGTTATTTATAATAATATTTACGTATTTATTTATTTTGGGCATTAATTATTCTAGCAGTGTCGAGTAGTACTGCTTGCTGAGATAATACTAAGACATCCTCTGACAATTTTAGATATTAGGCACTGACTGTAGTATTCGGTATCAAATCATTGGTCGAAATGATAACTGCAGTAACTGTAGCGTAATCTAATTTATAGAGATCTTTTAACTCAATGGCCCAAGTCTTGATATTTTCGTAGCTTTACGGCATATGCATTCCGGATATTTTTGCCATTCGGCACTGAGATATCAATTATATCAGCAGTCTTATTGGCTTGTCGATGATGAGAATATAAGAGGCTTATTATGGCGAACAGTTCGGGCCGTAATCATACCCTCTTCCCGGTAGATTTTAATTCTATCATAGTCTAGAAGTCTTTGTGGGACGTAGCGATAATACGGTACCGTACTTTCCATAATTCCGAACCTCTCTGCTAGTGCTTGATTATATCTTGGCAACATTTTTGTGTCTCTGAAGGTAATCAGATCACGCAAGAATTTTGCAGCCTGCCGTCACATGTTGAATCGACTCATACGCCTTGTTACGTAATCTGTGCTAGCTCGAAATACTAATATCTTTTAAAACGTGTCGTCGGTTGCAATTACTTGTTCCTGGATGGCTATTACGAAACCCTCAGTCTCCGAAAATTGACCAGAAGTCAACCATGTTACCGACAACGACTTCTGCACCTCCGGATCAAATAAACGATTGCAATATTGCCCGTGCAATTCTTTCGTTTACCATTCAGAAAGGCGATCAGAATCTGTTCTTAGATCCGGTTCATTCATTTTTATTTATTGTTTTTTATTAAGGTGCTTCGACTACTTAGGTCATTAGAACCACGGTTCATTAATTATCTTCAATTTCAAGGCTGAATAATTCTTTACAGTAAAATTTTACAGTAAAATTATTCAAGTAGGATCTGTAAGTTTAAAATATAAAACATGCAAATGTCATAAATAACAGGGATGATTCACGTCGAATGTTCATTGTATATAAAATTACTCGTTGAACTGAAAGAACCAATGTTTCCTCGGAGTATGAAATAAATTTGCAAACGTATTTTCTTGAACTAATTAGAATATCGTAAACCAGCTCAGAATATTGGTTAAAAACAAATTAGTGATAATAATTCCGCAAAATAAATTGACAATTAGTGCTGATGGAAGAAAGAGCTAGGCGGCTAAAGACAGGCTCCAGGAACGGGGTCAAGTGGCATACTCCTGAAAAGCCTCCACACCGCCTTCCTCTTTTAATGAAGAACTGAATATAACCTACTGGAACAAACATATTTTGGACCGCCACTCTCTGGCCAGACACTTGTCTTAATGAAGAACTGAATGTAACCAACTGGAACAAACATATTTTGGACCGCCACTCCCTGGCCAGACACTTGTCTTAATGAAGAACTGTATGTAACCAACTGGAACAAACATATTTTGGACCACCACTGCCTGGCCAGACACTTGTCTTAATGAAGAACTGAATGTAACCAACTGGAACAAATATATTTTGGACCACCACTCCCTGGCCAGACACTTGTCTTAATGAAGAACTGAATGTAACCGACTGGAACAAACATATTTTGGACCGCCACTCCCTGGCCAGACACTTGTCTTAATGAAGAACTGTATGTAACCAACTGGAACAAACATATTTTGGACCACCACTGCCTGGCCAGACACTTGTCTTAATGAATAACTGAATGTAACCGACTGGAACAAACATATTTTGGACCACCACTGCCTGGCCAGGGACTTGTCTTAATGAAGAACTATACATAAGCTACTGGAACAAAAACTATTTTGGGCAATAGCTTCCCAACCAAACACTAGTCATTTTGAAAATCTCAAAATAATCTACTGGAACAAACTTTTTTAGGACAAAAACTCCCCAGCCGAATACTTGTTTTAATTGAATGAATATAACGTACTGAAATAAACATGGTATGGACGACTTTTCCCCAGCCCAACTCTAAGAAAAGCTGAATATATTGACCCCAATATCCTCTTGCTCAAACTTAAAACCACAAATCACTAACAAAATGTAATCTTAAGTAGAAATTGTTACATTGGATTGGTCGTGTTAAAAATCTCAGTTCCTCAAATAATAAGATAAGTTAATTAAAACAAATTACTTATTTCGAGAAAACTTAAAGAATTATTCAGAAGAGACCGTAGACCTGGAGACTCGGTCGTTTTGTTCCTTCCCATTTTGTAATTGTTTTCATTCATAAAGGTTTTATAGTAATACTATACTCTAGATCCATCCTATACACTGTTTCGTATTTTTTTTAAATCCTTTAAAACTTCATTAACCAGCCATCATATGATACACCTATTAAAATAAGATATGAGGGCCCCAGAAGTCAAGGGGATCTGATTGACAGTTTTGAAAAAATAAATGAGTTAGATACAGGAATGGGTTATGAACACCGTAATCATGTGGTTGGTAAAAAAAGACAAATGAGTTTCTCGACAGTTGCTGCCACCTAACTTGTTTTCTCTTACATATTGTCATTTTTGTAATATAAAGTCCCGAAAGAAATGAATGGATCTATGTGAGGATTCTCCAATTCTTTTGCATATAATTTATAAACCGGACGATATACCTATTATGTATCATCGATAATAAACAGCTAGTTCTTTATATTACCACATATGTTCAACTTTGAATCCATTTTCCTCAGAACATTGAGTTTGTCACTTAGAACCCTTGAACTCTGGGGTCCTCATATAGTATCAACTCTAAGTCATATTCATGGTGTATCTTAATAAAATTGCTTTTAATAAATTCTTTTGTTGTAACTCATATTTATCCATTACATTCATATGGTCTTATTACTTACTTGTGTGCTTATTTTCTCAATTTTTGTTTTATACCCCTGATGAAGTTTTTAGAATCAATTCGATACGTTGATAAAAATAAATTCATTTTTTTATTTTATAAAAATGTGGTTTTATTCTATTATTATGACCGAAAACTCACCATCTATGAAGATTTCTTATATTTAGTTAAATATGATGACTTGACGGAAGAAAAATTTGTTTTCGCTGCTTAGATCATTTATTATTTTTAAGGACGATCTTCTAAAATCATATAATCTAGTGGATCATCTTTTGATTATGTCCGAAAATATTAGGATATATGTCCTCGGATGTACCGACAGTTTGGGGTTCAGAGCTGCTCATATGGATTTATGTGAGGCCGTATATCTTGATTAGAGAATATGGCATTATAGGGACATTGAGATATTAGCATGCTTCGATGCCGATACATGCCCAGGCTGCAAAGTTGTAACAAATAAACCTACAAGGGTTAAACATTTCAATGTAATAAATATTCATGATGGGCTTTATGATTGATGTCCCAACCATTCCATCCAGGTTTGGAGCGCTGACATTGCGAATTTCCTATAAATTAATTAATAGATCACATGAAGGTGATCAATTGAAACCATGTGGCCTTGCCGTAATTGAAGTGAAATATCGCCGGAGTACTAAATCCTCAATTTCATGTCACTTTGGAATCTCCAATATGATTGTACTGCATGTTAAATGCGTCATTTTCCACATATAGTAATTCCACTAGAGATGTTATCTTATTATTCTCGTTCTAAATACCAGGAGACTTTGAAATCTATAAGCATTAATCAATATAAGGATAACCTCCCTTACAACACAGTAAATTAGACCTGCGATGAGATAATCTAAACCACAAATTTTCTCCAAGATTATGGCCGGCTTACTCATGTGGTACATGTCTCATTTTTGGTAGTAGGAAGAAGAAAAACTCAGCATTAAAACCCTAATAATAGAAATGTACTCAGCGGGTTATAAAGCATAGATCCTACACTTATACTATGCTTCATGGGCGTGTATAGAAAGTAATTTCGGGAGAGGCTGGGAGGATTTCGGGGGGGGGGGTTGAGAATGTTTGGGGGGTTTGGAATACTAACAATCTAGAACTTGGAATAGTCAGCAAATTAAAACGGTATTAGACCTAATAAAAACTCTTTTCTCTGAACTATATGATCTTATTTAATTAATTTTTAAGAGTTTTATGATACATTTTTAACAATTTCGGGGGAGGGGGCTGCAGCCCCCTCAGCCCCGCCATATATACACCCATGCTAAGCTTTCAGCACATTTGAAAAGGTTTAGCTACATATTGAAGGCGTTGGATATAAAAAAAGTGACTCGCAGGAACTACGTCATCTCAGCACGATTCCGTTCATATCTCTAGTGCCATTAGAAAAGGAATTGAAGCAATTATTGGTAGGGTTTAAGGGGGAAGTTTAAGGCGCCTGTAGGAAACTAACATTATCCTAAGCGGAAATGACTCCCACGCTTTCTCAACTTTCGCCCTAGGAAAACACTATTACCAATAAGTTTCTCATCTTCTTGCCTTATTTTACTAAAGTACTAATTTTACTGATAAATGCAATTTAATAAAATTAAAAAGTCAGTTAAACAAAGACAAAAATCCGTTCAAAAGAACAAAACAAACACATTCAATGATTTGAGCACTTATTTCTCCGATTGACATTGCCCCATCGAAAATAGCTTCAGAACATTTACAAAGATCCAGCAACTTTTCATATCAATTAATAATGTTTTTTTTTTTTTTTTTTCAAATACTTCCTTACCGCCAGACGCAACCAACATTTTACAATCTTAGACTAGATGAATATCAAATATTTGGAACAAGTTTCAACTGAATCAATCATTTCTGAATACACAGCTTTCTGCCTGCTGATCTCTTTGGTGCCAAATTCTTGACTCACCTGGAAGCCAGAACATATTCCGTTGAAAATTTCGTCGTCATTATTTATATTGTTGGTGCTTTGCCTTATAACGATTGCTTCACGCAGGTGATCGAAGTGACTTTCCTTTGCCGACGCCTTTAATTCTTTGAAAAGCATCTAACCCCACTGGTGAAAAATTGCCGAACTGTAAGAGGAGAGGATCTCAGCGAAAAAGTTAACAAAAAAAGAATAATAACAAATCCAACAAATAAATTAAGTCATTTGGGAGAGATAACGGCGGAGAAAGAAAGAGGTAGAGTGAGATGAAAGAGAGAGTGATGGAGAGCGAGAGAAAGAGATAGATGGGGACAGATAGAGTAAACAATGTATTTCCCACCGATTAAATACAATATAGTAAAAATATTTCATATATGCTATGTTTTATCTGCAACTTTCCCATTTATTTAAAATCAATTTTCATATAACTTCCAAAAAAATAAAGGGCTTGATAACGATCCAATCAGTTCAGGTAAAAACCTCTTTAATCTAAACCCTCCGCATTTTTCGGATTCTCTTAGCTCTAAGAATCCGGCGGATACACCTTGGGTGGGGAGAGGGAGGTAGGGATAGGAGGGGTTTAGTAGGAGCTTTATCCTATATCCAAGACCATCGGCCACCTGTTGCTACTCGACCGAGTCAACATGACACCTCTTTTAGCATCCCATAAATATATCAAGCAAGAGGTTCTTCTTTCAGCGGAGGGCATGAACTAAAAACTACCGAACCAGAAGCAAGTCCATTCCTACTTTTACAGAGTTCATATTCGAGACGAAATTCGATTAAAAATTGCTAAATAAATCCGAAACCTTTCGAATCATAACGTGCCATCTTCTGCGAAGTTCTTCAATGTGCTAAAAACGAATCTGACATCCGTTTTAAAATCAATTTTTTTTTATAATGAATAACTTTTTAAAGGTAGGTGTATGGAATATTTTGGCAGAATAACGACTTCTATAGAGTCGAGTATGTAACACAATTTTTTATTTAAAAAAGGATGTCAGATTCGTTTTTACGACAATGAAAAACCCCTAAATTCAAATTTTGAGAATTTGAGAAAAAAAAATGTATTTTAAATTTCGCTAAGGGACCCTTGACATTTTGTTAAAGATTCAAGAATCCGGCCACATTTCAAAGAATATTCACCCGATTCAAACCAAACTTGGAGGGTCGATAAAGACCATAATGTGACACATTTCCTGCCAATCTGGGTGTTTCTACGTGTTCTGGGATTGACGTTATATTCAAAAAAGTTTACATTTTACTTTGATTTTGAGAACCATTTTTTGCAAGTACCTTTTGAGAAAATACAATAGTCATTTATATTGTTAGAAAAGGGAGTCTTTCTTTTTTTGATTTCAATGACGTAAAAATCCGATTATCTCAAAGGGAGATATTGAATTTCAAAACGTCACGTTACTTTTTCGCTTACAAATTCTTAGTCTGTTCCAGACTGGGAAAAATCATTATTTTTTTGTTTTCACCACATTAAAGTTTCTTGGGGTGCTGTTTTTAAATCTGCTATTATTTTTGGTGGAAAAATGTATAATACTAGTTTACGAAGGGAAGTGTGCTAATGACCCCAGCAGTCGATGCCCCAAAAAAGGGGGAAAAAATACTAGTTTACTTGAAAACATAAGCATATTTTTGAATTTATTTGACGAAATATAAATTATTGTTTAACGATTATATTTTTCCTTTAATCTACTCTATAAAACAAATGTATTGGTGAAAGAATCATGTCGATATCATTTTCTAAACTCGATATAAAAATTAAAGCCCTTTCAACCTGTTTTATTTTATTTCTCGGCTCCTAAGGCGCATTGGACGGAACGCTCGGACACGTGTCGACTATTTTTCGATGTAGAATCACTAGAAAAAAATGGTCGAGATCGGTGACCCCACCGCTGTATACTCTTCTTGTAAGATATACACATTGCGATTACGCTTGGAGTAGAGGACGAAATATATGAGAAATATTTTATCAATCAGAGTTTTATATGCAGTTTCTGAAATGCGTGCATGCCTTCTTAAATATGTACAAATCTTGTAACGTGGAAATTTTTAATCACACTAAATTACTTTTAAAATAGATTCATGCGTATGTTTCGATGGGACCACCGTAGAAATCGTATAATTTACTATTTATGAACACTTTTTGACAATTCTTATTTAATTAATTACTTCTGAAACGGTGGAATAATTGGTGTAAGTGGAATCCCGATAAAATTTCACTCAAAGAAATATCGGATTGTAAATTGCAGTGAAGCTAGATCTCATCCAATGATTTCTCCTACGAAAATCTCATTCCATTGAAAGTCTCTGCTGTCTCTACCAGTGATAACACCGGGGATTTTCAAATCACACAAGTGACACGCTTGTTACAGAAACTGTTACAGAGGATGCAATTCCTGGGATTTGGACATTAATGGTTTGAAAGCGTGTTGGCCACTAAGCTGCTGATTTTTCCCCCATCCTCCCAAAAAAATGTATTTATGAACATAAAGAGCTCCAGACCCGACGGATTGGGATCAGGAGCAGGACTTACCTGCTCAAGTACACCTTATTCTAAGCTTGCGTATTAGAAGGGACTATGATATTTACAACGGGGATCTTAAGCCTACTTAGTCTAAGGCAAAGAAGGTTCTAGGCAAAGAAGATGCTGATCTGAACCTGGTCTCTTAAGTAGGATCTAACTTCTCTCCAAAAGGAATCTATGCCCATAGCAGGCTGTAAAGGCCTATACGTCATTTTTCATTTGACCAATAACATAGGAATTGCGGGTTGGCAGCTGAATAGGTCCTGTAGAGAATGGAGTATGGCAGGTAGGAACCTCCCATACCGCCCAATACCTGACCTACTCGTTCCATTCTATTAAGGGGCCAATCTCTATGCCCCCCGCCCGTTCCAATTTCAGCCAGGAAACACTAAACGAGGAAAAAATGGTTTCAATCTTTGTCACATTCAATTTGAGATTATGTTTTTTGTTGCGAATAATACTCTTTACTACGTATTGCGATATAACTGCGACTTTTGATAAAACATCTATTTGTAGCGTGTAAAATACTTTGATCGAGACCTAACTGATCAAAAACGATACATGAAAGTAAAACGAAAATTCCGGGCCACTAAAGACCCGTCTGCCCACTCACTCTCAATTTCCGGTCCACCTTACTGCCTGTCCTCTTTATGTCCACTTTCCAGTCCACTTCCGGTACAGAGAAAAAGTACAGGAATAATTAAGGAAGTGGCCCGGGAAGTTATTGGAGGAAGGACGTCATGAAAAGTTTTTTTTTTTTTTTTTTTTTTCATAAAAAAAGAATATGACAATCTGATCCTGATAGCAGAGATCCACTTTTTTTTAATCATTATGTTGTAACTTTACTTAATTTTACTACAAATTTTACAATATAGGAAATCAATGTGAAATAATATCTATGCATATTTAATATAAAGTATAACACCATAACATGTATTAACTATAGAAATATGATACACAAATAACAAATTATAGTTATAAATATTTCAAGAATATATTTTTTTTTATTTTTTTTTTTTACGGCGCATCGAAAAATCTTGGCCATTAGCGCCGGCATCCAGGGTGCAGCCAGAAATTTTCTCAGCGAGCCCTGAGATGAGAAAATTCCTGTCGCCGGTGGAGACCGAACCCACCATCTCCCGCTTATGAATCTAGCGCGCTAGCCAATAGACCACGGGAGACCCCTTTTTTAATGTATTTTTACTATAATTACCTAAATTCTTTTTGAGGGGTCTCTGCTGGGGAGAATTATGTTTGTTGGTAAGGTTTTCTCCAACAGTCGGTTTATTTACTTTACGGGATTTCGCAGAAATCCCCATTCTCCTTCAGCAGACGTTCTATTTTTCGTTGATAAATTTTGTAAATATACATAAATATCTCTTAGTTTTTTACGAAATGGGAGACGACGATATTGGATTCTGAAGAACCTGTGCAGACCAATTGGCTTATTAATTCTTTCTAATCTTTGACAATCTCTTTCGTCTAATTTTTCAAGCACTATTCAAGTATTCTTCACTCTCTACTACATGTGACTTCATTTTTTCATTTTTTACATACATTGGTTCCCTCCAGCACCTCAAATAGTACGCTCACATTAATGTAGTGTGGTCCTCTTTTTATTTATTTTTATACTTCTTACATTAGAATTACTTTCTTTAAGATCAAGTCAGAACCTAATTGTACGGCGAACATAACGAGGCTCGTTCGACTTTTCCTACAGGCCGGTTCGGCTTCGGAGAATTTCCCGTACAGCCTGCCGATGCATAAGGATGATGATAAATTATTGTTTTATAAAAAAAATATAAATTAACCAATTTTTCTTGTACTTCTGCAGTCGTGCAAATCCCCAGTTCGTCCCGTACTGGCAATCATATTGTTTTGTGTATGCCTGAAAGTTGTCCTCTGTATACGAGTTGATTGATTTGAATTGCTTTAGGATGTTGAGTGTAGATTTTCGGTTTATTGAACTAAGAGAGTCTGTTTCTTATAGATTGGGCGTTGTCTAGTATACATATGCCGAGGAAAAGATGTAGGCTAACGTGAGTAGACACAACTATGGAAAGCTTATTCCACAACTCAGACAATCAGACTCAATGAATCAATGGAAATTGGATTGCATATTCCTTGCATTACTATAATAATCATACTATAATTTCCAATTGACAAATACTTTCTTATTATAATAAGTGAGGGAAATGTAGAGGATCCAGAAGGAGTTAGCCAGAGTAGTGATTGCTCTCGCTCGCCTGGCAACTTCTGACAATCGCCTTAATATTTGAAGCCTATCTCCATTCTGCCAACGGCTCTTTAATACTTGATTAGCTTAGGATGGGTTCTGGAGGTAGAGTAAACCCCATCTCCTTTCATCCCCGTAGAGGATTTACAAGAGCAGAAACACTTCCCACAAAACCCTTACTCTCCTCATATCCGTCCAGCTTGCTTTTCCTATTTCCCAGCTCCATTTAGCCGGCCTAATTTCAAATTCAACAGTGAAAATAAATAAAGCCTTTGATTATTTCCAAATCGAAGTAACCCTACGATGTGGGAGTTTATTGTGTATTCTGCACATCCCATGCATTTTATGCATTTATGTGCGACTGTTAAAGTTTTTTTTTTCAATAATTTAACAATAAATGATTTGATAAGAAATTACGAAACAAAACAATGATACAATAAGACTTAATTACAATGTGTCTTAATGCAGACACTTAAATAACAAGACAATGCTTTTTTTTCCTGTCTCTATAGCTTTGCTTCCTCTCTCAGCTCAGATATCCTCTTAGCAAAACGTTTTAGATAGAAAATATGGTTTTAATAAAGGGCTTTTGGGCTTATGGGCCAATTTTTGAGGTGTTTTTGCATTTCTCGTCGTATGTGTGCTGTCTGTCTACAGTCGTATATTAGATGTGTGTAGGTTTATTCGGTGTAATGATCGCAGAGACAAGTGTTTGAGTCTGTCAGTTTAAATCTGTGTAAGTACGAGTTAGTGTTTCCGTGGCCAGTCAGAAGTTGCGTCAGTGTAAACGTTAAATCTGTTGTTTTGTTGTCAATGTTGATGTGAGGAATGAACAGTTTTAGATGTGATCCTTTATCTGTTTGATCCCACCTCTGCTGCCATTTTTTTATGCTTACTTTCCTTAACAAATGCTCCACACTATTTTTTGATATTTTGTTGTAGCATGGCTCAATATCTTGACTTTTTGATGCACTTTTAGCCTGAAAGTCAGCTATTTCGTTGCATATGACGCCCGCATGTGCTTTGACCCAATTAAAATAAATATTTATTTCTTTGTCTTTTAATATTTTCAAATAATTTCTAATATTTTCTATAATTAAGTCGTGATTTTTGTGGTTTGTTAGTTTGTTTATGAGTACTTGACTGTCAGTGTTAATTTGTATGTTTGTGTTTGGAAGTATATTGGACTGGAAAAGGTATGAGAGTGCCTTTAATACTGCCATTGTCTCGGCCTGATTATTACTACAAAGTTTCCCTAGCTTTCTACATTCTATCAGGTTATCTGTATTGTCACCTGCAAGGACTATAAAGGCACAGCCCACATCCTCCCCGTCCTTACTCCCGTCTGTGTATACTGTGTATGTGAAGTCTAAGTCTTCAGTATTCATATTAATTTCAGGTACAAGTGCTGGGTGTGTCCAGTTAGTGAAGTGTACAGAATATTCAACGTCGGTAGTATTAATTTCGTCAATATTGTGTTTTTCATTCAGTATTGTGTATTTTTTGGAATATTCATCAGCTAAAATTGTTATTGGTAACATATTCGCCAAGACACATGCGGCCTCATAGGAGATTGTGCGATATCCTTTGATGATCTTTATTGCCATAATTCTTTGTACCCTTTCTAGCTTTTTGATATTATACTTTCTTTTCAATCCTGATTTCCATACTGATATTGCATAAGTTAATGCAGGTAATAAGGCTCCTTTACACATGGTACTCAAAGCACTTGGTTGCAAACCCCATGTTGCTCTTGCTGCTATTGATAACAAGTTAATGTTTTGAATTAATTTGGTATGTAGATGACTTATATGTTCGTTCCACCTTAATTTATTATCAATTATTACTCCTAACTATTTTATTTTTGAGACTAGGTTTAGCCGAGTATTGTTGATTGAAATATTTAAATTTGGGACATTTCTTTTAATTTTTCGAGAAAATATAATATATTTACATTTTGTTAAACTAAAACTCAATTTATTTGTTTTGGCCCAAACATTTGTAAGGTCTAGTATATTGTTTGTTAGAGTTTCCAGGTCAGAGAAAGTTTTAGAATTTGCTAATACAACGATATCGTCTGCAAAAGCAACGATTTCTGTATTTTCTGGTTTCGGTTTTTGGAGCAGTTGATCAACGATTAGATTCCACAAAAGCGGAGAACAGCTTGGCCCTTGTGGTGTACCCAAGGTTTGGTGTTTCTGTGCTGTGAAGTTATTAGTTTGTATTATTGCTAATATATTTTCTAAATAATTTATTATTAGATTATAAATATTTTTGGGACATTTTTTTTCTTTTAATGAATTTAGTATTGATGGTTTCCATGCGTTGTCAAATGCTCCTTTGATGTCTAAAGAAACTAATATTACATTTTCAAATAATTTCAGGTGATGTTCTATAAAATGTTTTACCTTTTGTATTGCGTCCGGTGCGCTAGTTTGGGGAGTGAAACCAAATTGGTTTTTATGTATAAGTTTGTTGGAATAAAGGTAATGAGATAATCGACTATTGATAATTTTTTCGAGAACTTTTCCTCCGGTATTTATAAGGCTAATTGGTCTGAACGAACTAAGGTCATTTTTGGGTTTATCTGTTTTCCGTATAAGTATAATCTTTGAGATCTTCCAAATTTTGGGGAATATAGAATATATAAAACATTTACTATATATAGTTGTAATAGAACGTGTATATTCCTCGGCCATAGTTTTGAATATCACAGGAGTTATTCCGTCAATTCCTGGAGTTTTATTTTTATCTAAATTGTTTATTACATCAAAAATTTCCTTTTTAGTTTTTTTTTTTTTTTTTTTTTTTCTACGGCGCCTCTACAACTTGGCCATTAGCGCCTTTTAGTTAGTTCTATGTCATTATCGGTAGTAACAGGCTCATGCTGATTAGTGCGAATTATTCTATTACAATCATCATCAGTACTTTCGTCATCCGTGAAAATGATATTATTTAAGATAAAATCCAAGGTTTCTTTGTGATTTCTTGTATACGAGCCGTCTCCTTTTTTTATAGTTTGGAATTCGATTGGCGTTTTTACTTTATTAACTGCAAATTTATATGGCCAGGACCAAGGATTATTGATATCGATACTAGAACAAAACTCTTTCCAAGAATTGAATTTAGCAGTTCTAATTTCTTCTACATATTCTCTTTTTTTGTTAAGATATATTTCTCGCCTTTCTTTCCTAAGTTCTTCATTATTTAATGTTTTCTGGAATAACCGTCGGAGTCTATTGGTTTCCTTGCGTAATATTGTTAAATTATCACTCCACCAAGGAGCGTATTTATGTGTCTTGTTTATTTTTGGAGATTGTGGATATCTACGAAAAGTTTTGTTACAAGTTTTAGTTAGTGATAGAGAGAATTTTTCTAATGTTTGTTCAATATTGTTTTCATTTATCGAATCTGAAATATATTTGTCAACATCCATATTATCATGTGGACTAATTCCGAATATTGTTCCGCAATGACGATAGAAATGCATTCCAATCTGCATTTTTAGTGTTATAAATTAAGTTTTGTTTTGGAAAATAAGGTATATTTGAGTTATCGATATTAATTTTGTACATGAGAGTGCGGTGGTCTGAATAGTTTTCTTCGTCTATTATTTGCCATTCGAATATATTTCATGCTAACGCAGGAGTTGATATTGTTATATCTATATTGCTTTGCCCTAGCGCGCCATCAAATGTCGGCATACCCACATCGCTATTAGCAATGAACAAATTATTTATAATTAGATAATTTTCTAATTTTTTACCTCTGGTATTAGTTATTTTATCGAACCAAAATTTTGATCTACTGTTGCTGTCAATACCAAATAGTATTTTTTGTCCCTTAAAATCTTGTAATAGTGTTGATATATCTTTTAGATTGTTTTCGATATCGTGTGTTATATCGAAATATGCGCTTACTAGAATATAACTTGAATTATTATAAGTAATTTGAACAGCTGTTAGGTCTCGATGGGGTATTTGTCCAAAAGGATACAATCCATGTTTCTGTTTGTGACGACAATAGCAGCACTCGGATTATTAATATCACATTTACCATGGAATACTTTATATTGCGAGTTTATCCCTGCAATATTACCCCTCGGCGAGTAAGGCTCTTGCATTAATAAGATATCAATTTTTTCTCTAAAAATAAATTCATTGACTATTACTGTTGCATTTATTGCATGATGCAAGTTCAATTGAGCAATGTTTACATATATTTTGGGTTTATTGTTTTTTTCTTTACAGCGTTCATTAATATATGTTAATTTTTATTGAACTATTAGTCTCAACTTTTAAGAAATAGGCATCTATTAGGGCTATATGATTTGAATTTAATCTTTCTGTTAATTTCACATGTGTTTTGTTGTGGATAATGATTTGGAATATCATTAATAGTATTGATAAGAATGAGGTTATAAAAATTGTTAAATGAATAACATCTGTTTTGTTATAGATAATGCTTGGAAATATGGCTATCAGTATTGAAAAGAATGAGGCTATAACAATTGCAAAAGGGTAATCACACTTTTCATTAGGCAGCAGCTGTGAAATCAATACAGATAATTTGTTATTAAAGTTATTTGAAATGTAATGATATTTGTGATTCATGTTTGAGTTTGAGTGTAGCATGTATTCTGTATGAGTCTTTGTATGGTTGCTTGATAAGAAGGGCATACCTTACTGAGGGAGGAGTGTTTCGTGTCCACTTGCTGATGGGGTTTCGCGTACTTGTAGCTCAGGCAGTTGATGCATTTCTCTTCTGTCGAAGTGCAGTCGTTCTGGTCGTGTTGTCCGGTGCAATGGGCGCAGACTTGAATCTCACTCACACACTTGTGCGTCACATGATGTAGACGAGAACACTTCCTACAACGCCGAATCGAGAGGAAATCATCAACACTGGACATAGAGTATCCGAGCTTCACTTTCCCACCTAGGAGTTTCAATCTTGAGCTTGGAGTAACTTCTAAAATAGCATTTCGTCTTGTGTTTTGATGTTTGGAGTGGAATATTTTTATAAGATTTAATTCTTCAGATCTAAATCTAGTTCTTCATTTTGATTTATTAGTGCTGTGATAAAATTTTCGTTGTCTACTTCTTCGGGTATATTTTTAATTATTAAAGTAGGATTTCGTTTTCTAATTTTGTTTACAATTAAATCTTTGCATTTATTTGTTAGATCAGCTGAGATAACCTCTATATCTTTCTTATTCGATTCAATGATTATCCTTTTAGAGGATCTTTTTTTTTTAGAGGATTTTATGTTTTTTAGACCTATTTTTAGTTCTTGAGGGTTAATGTGTTTTTTAAATTGAAGCTTTAAATCATCAACGGGAATATTTTTATCACATTTAACTATTAATTTATGTGTATCTTGAGTGATACGTTTGGTGTTAGACCTAACAATGTCCGAAAACAGAGGCTGACTAACCTTGGTATCCTTGTTTTCCTTCTGGTTGGTCGAATTCTTCTGTTCGTTTTCGAGTTCTTTGTGAATTCCTTCCACTAGGTCTATTACTTTGTTTAAATTGTCTCTGGGAGAACCTTTAACTGTTTTATATTCACTTATTTGATGTAATAAGTTAAGCACAGTAACAAGCTTGTCCACTCGTTCCGCCATCTTGCTGGCGACTCAAAATGAAAAGCCTTGCTGAAGCTTCATTTTAAATTATGTCAATTCCCTTTAGGAACATCGATTAACAAAAAATGATTTTGTTAAAAAAGCATTTGTTCACTAGAAGTACATTTTAGTTTTAGTTTTTTTACCCCTCCATATGTACGAAAATCCTCTTATGACGGTCACTCGAAAAGGCCGTATATAATTACATTGAAACATTTTCTATTGCAATAGAAACTCTCTCCAAACTTTTCTTTGGAAAGTAATTTATTTCGTAAGTTGAAGGTGAGGGTCAGGAAGGATCAATAGATTCTTGAAGCAACTGGCAGGAGGCCCCAAAATTGTCTAAAGCATTACCGTAAAATAAGGTCACATAAGTCCAGTGTGGTGAACTTGTTACAAACCTATATTGCTTATATATGCATATATATTTGTCTGAGAGCGAGCTGACTAATATAGCAGTACATATTTGTCTGTTCTCTCTCTCTTTGGGCAATATTCGACAGTTTGGTATAAATTAAATGAAAATATCCTACCAGGATAGGTTTTTACCAATTTCACGACACTGTACTGACGTGACCCCATTTTACAGTAACTTATATTTGAACCATTGAGGTTCAGCATCAGGCATCATATTCTTGTGTTAAGGTCTACTGTAATTTTTAAATTTCAGTTTAAGGTCCTTAAATATTGAATTTTCTGTGTGAACGTTAAATTCGGGAAAGAATCTTGATGATTGGTAAGAATATAACTTGTCCACTCAACAAATCATGAAGATTCTTACCCGGATTTAACGTTTACACTAAAAATTCAATATTTATGGAACTTAAAGTGCAATTTATAAATTAAAATAGACCTTAACACAAGTTAATATAATATGCCTGATGCTGAACCTCAATGGTTCGAAAATAAGTTACTGTAAAATGGGGCCACGTCAGTACAGTGTCGTGAAATTGGTAAAAACCTATACTGCTAGGATATTTTCATTTAATTTATACCAAAGGGTCGAACAGTAAAAACTTCACTAGATATTTACACTAACTTAATTTCGTCCCTACATGTTTCACACCTTTTTGGTGCCTCTTCAGGGGAACAAGCTACAAATAAAAATTTAACGGCCTCAACTTGACGAGGAGAACCTTCCACTAGTAGGGCCACGTCTAGACTGGTCGTGGTCTGAAAGAATCTAATATCCTTGAATATAGTCAGCCGAGCTCGTTCCCCTGAAGAAGCACCAAAAACGTGTGAAACATGTAATGACGAAATAAAGTTAGTGTAAATATCTAGTGAAGTTTTCATTATTTGACCTTCCACCAAGCACGAAATTTCGAACATTAAATAAAGAGTCAGCTGTAATAATTATAAGTTAATGTTTTAAACAATATTGGGGAGCAAATCCTGTCAGTTACATCAAGTCATTTATTTTGTGAAATTTTATTTCAATACTTCTATTCTAAGAAGACTTGATCAATTAAAATCGAGCGACCAAAGAGGTAATCTTCTAACGATATATAGAGTATGCTCTTAGCGTCCACAAATTGTCTTTAATTTAAACATGTCGAACGTATTCAGCTTATCTGAGTATGTTTTGTGGGCGGTTTTCAAGCACGTTAATGATGGAATGCAGTCAGCGTGGAGGGGTTTTCGAGTGCAAAGAGAGAAGGGGCGTGTAGAGAAGTGATACTGATTGGTGTTCTACAGTGCGTGGCCATAGGGATTTGGCTTTGCTTCAGGCTCAATCGAATAAAACCGCCAACCTCCCTTTAACTACAGGATTCATTTTAAAAATCAGTCAGGCGCAATAAGACAAAAGTCCCAGCAAACTGGGTTAGCGACACAGACACCGGACAGCTGGAATGAAATCAGACAAGACTGTTTAAACAAAACCAACCCTTTTATTAACAGAAACACCAGTCATGTTCTATAAGAGAAGAACCGCCACCAGACGTGGTTAGCACCAGAACCACCATTCAGGTACAATAAGATAACTCCCAAAAAAACGTTGTTAGGATCTCAGCCATCGCACAGAGGCCATCGCACAGATTGTTTCCCAAATCTTGGCGGACAAGTTCACAAGATGATTTTAAATATTAGAGTGAAGTGTTTCAGACTCTTGTAGGTCATTTTATTTATTTCTTTTTTATTTATTGCGGAGAAAAATAAGTTAACGGTACCACTCAAGTATTAACAGCATGTATAAGGTATTTTTCATTAAATAATAATTAAAATTTTGAAAAATCTATTAGAAATTTGTTCACTTCTTTTTTGCAATACCATACTAACGTAAGTGTATACTTGTATATTGTTGTATGTTAGTTTTCTTTTATAAATGCTGCTGTTATTTTTTTTTAATTTTAACTAGTTTTAAAATCTATATATGTATGTATATATATATATATATATATATATATATATATATATATATATGTATATACAGGGGAAGTTGTTGTACCTCTGACCATATTGTACCTTTGACCCCCGAGGCTTTGGCGGCATGTTGCAACATTTTATAAATTTTGGTGTAATTAGTGTTTAGCTCCTTCACTAGAGGGCTTGTATAACCTACTTCGGATTATTCAAGTCAAAGAGGATTTTTGCAAAAAAATACTTATCCATTTCTACCATAAAAATGTAAGTCAGGTATTTTTTGTATTATGCCTTTTTAAATGGAAATCATTTGGCAAAGTAGCTATTACAATAAGAAATATGGTGTAGCTTCTGAAATTGATTTATCTTAACCCTAAGATTTTTAGCATGTTTTTTAATTTGCACTACCAGGTTGTTGTACCTCTGACCAGGCCAAAGGTACAACACCCCTGAGTAATTTTTTCATAATTCAACTTTTATGTTCTTCTGCTAGAAGAGCATAGAACTTTTAAAATGTAATTGATATTGATTGCTTCAATTGTTTAAAGAATTAAAAAAATTATAAATGAAATAAGTTCAAACTGCCATTATCAATCGTCAGTGTAGCAGTTCGAACCTATCGCCCCTTATCGTTCCTCCTGAAGTTGTAAGGCCTCATCGAAAAGTGGTCAAAGGTACAACACATTCCCCTATATATATATATATATATATATATATATATATATATATATATATATATATATATATATATATATATATATATATATAGGGGAATGTGTTGTAGCTATACATACATATATAGATTTAAAAACTAGTTAAAAAAAAATAAAATCAGCATTTTTAAAAGAAAACTAACACTAATTTCCACCACGAATTCCACAGCAGTATTTAGCAAAGTGTTTTCTTTTTACAATTCTCTAACTTTCTTCCTGATTTTTCCCATCGCTCTAACATTTTTTTTGTGTGTTTTTTTTTTTTTTTTACATCTCTGGGTGTTTTTAAATTATTGCTACTGTCTTCAGTTATATCAGTGATATTAAAGTTTTCAATTACAAACTGAAACAGTAGGTTGGTACCACTTCAAGCTGCAAACGTGCCATTTATCGAAGAATACTTTTCTTGACAAACATTGTTGCACTACAGGAAAATATGTTGTGTTATCGCAATATATCGCAAAAAAACGATTGATGGTTATTGAAACTAAACATTTTAAACTGTCCTGCGAAAATAAATCAGTCAGGCATTTTTGGATATCATAAAGTTCTTGTCCACATAAAATTAACGTTGTTTCAAAGACCATATGTTTGTTTATCCAATTAATTTACATCAAATAATTGCATAAATAATATCTAAATTCCCCTAAATGTTGTATTCATAATAACTCATTAATTGCACTGCACAGATACACTCGGTAACTATGTTGAAATAAGACTGTGCAGCTTCTCGCATATTTTACCCAACCTTCAAGTGCCCCTAACTTTCCAGGAACCGACATGGGCGTATATAGAAAATAATTTCGGTGGGGGCTGGGAATATTTCGGGGGACTGAGACCATTTCCGGTGTATGGAATACCAACAGTTTAGATCTTGGAAGAGTTTTAGCCAACTTAAACGCTATTACACCCAAAATGGAATATGTTTTATGAACTAAATGATCTTATTTAATTTATTTTTAAGGGTTTTATGAAATTTTTGCCGATTAATTCAAAATTTTGGGGGGGCTGCGGCCCCCTCAGCCCCCCCCCCCTATATACGCCCATGGGAACCGAAGATAATTAGATAATACTGCGGACTCGTCATATCTAAAGTATCTCTAGTAATACAATCACCTTAGTTTTATAATCTGTTTAATTGAGTTTTATCCATCTAATTCTGGGACTCGGTCCACTGTGCATAGGTCACCTAAAATAAGACAGAAGAGCTCCCAACGGACCGTTTTAGTAACAGAAATACCTATCAGGTTCAGTAATACAATACCTTCTAACAAACGTGGTTATCAGAAAAATCATCCGACAAATGCAATAAAACATAAATTTACAATTAATGCGGTTAGCAACAGAACCTTTGGCCAGGCACAACGAGACAAGAACTCCGAAGAAATGTAAATAGCTACAGAACCACTAGTCAGGTTCCATAAATCATAAATTCCACACAAACCTGGTCAGCAAAAAACGATATGTCACTGGTGAGGAACCAAACGCACCAGATTAACATTCCAAGCTCTCATTATTTAATTAAAATTTTCAATGAGTGTAGAATCTCTTTTATTTTTAACTTATCTCGAAATCGTAACCCTCAGCCTGTTGGATCCGATGATTTATTTCCATAACTTATTCCACCAGATTCCAGAAACATAAAACCAGATCAGCTCACATTCCTTGTACTTTCAAGCAGGACCGAAACTGTATTTTTTTTTCTTTTTTAAGTAAAAGAGGATACTGTAAAATGTGAATCTTTTTTTTTTTTTTTTTTTTTTTTTTTTTTTTTTTTTTTTTTTTTTTTTTCTTTTTTTTTTTTGTAATAGAGCGGAAGTAGAAGATGTAGAGTGAGTAATTTCCTCTGCTGTGAGTTTCTTGTTTCATTGTTTTTCCCATGTTTTCATTTCATTGATCCCCGACATCAAATAATGTAAATTGTCTTTGATATGGGACGTATATTCATTATATGTCATTGAATTACTAAAGCGGAAAGCATCATATCAAAGTGCAGTACATGTCAAGTCCAAATAACTGTCCAGCACATAATAGAGGAATGCTCTAAATACCGGCACCAATTTGCTGCTGAAGGTATTAACAGAAACGTCGCAGTGTGCCTTGGAAACAATCCCGCAGAAGTTGACAGACTTTTTTTTTCTTTTTTTTTAACGTATATAAATAAAACTTTTTGTGAATAAATGTGTGAGCTTGAGCTTGTGAATGTATTTTTACTTGTAATTATAATGACTTTTATTTGCTGAACATAAACGAAATGAATCCATTGTTACATTTGTAATAATTTAATTTACCAATATATATAATAACATCAATGTAATGAGCTATCTTAATGTAAAAAAAAGAGAAAGAGGGAAAATAAATAAATATATATAAAAAAATCAATAAATACAAAATAAATAAAGTATGCGACTATCTTACATCTGCGATAAAAAGTGGCTACAAGACAAGAGTGTTTGCCTTCTATGTGGCTGTAGGACTTTAATGCGCTGTCTATCATCTGAGACGTACAAAAATCTTCGTTTGAGCCACACACAGAGAAGAATGTCCAGGCAAAATCCTTTATGGCCAAATTAGGTTCTAAGCTAAAGAAGATAATCTACAATGAATGCTAGTCAGAATAACTATTGAAAAATTCAAGCAACCAAAGACACTCAACCGAGATGACAGTCTTATCCTGCACGCTAACTGGAAGCCAGAGCCTACAGCTGTTAAGGACAAATTTATGTGTATGTTGAGCTAATGCTGTTTTATTGCAGTACAGTAGAAACTCGATTATCCGGACCTCCATCATCCGGACGCTCTGTTATCCGGACGACAGGACGAAGCGGGCCTCAAATACCGTGAGGTACGAACAAGATGTAATTGAGTGGCTAAATTTTGATTTAAATGACCCAGGATTTCAGACTCTCACGGACGATGAAATCTTGGAGTCTTGCCTCGAAAACACGGAAGAAGAAGAGGACATTGACGAACCAGCTGCCACAGTAACACCAGGTCCTTCTCATGCAGAAGCTCTTCAGGTCATTGACTTGGTGTTCAGGTGGCTTGAGAGACAAGAAGAGGCAGAAGCTGTGCAGCTTCTACAACTCCAGCGACTTCGAGATATGGCGGCGTCCAAGAAATGGAAGGCAAAGAAGCAAACAAAAATAATCGATTTTTTTAAACCTTCCTAACTGTTTTAAATTAGTTTCTGTACTTAACTGTGAACATGGATTATTACATTTACATGCATACAAATATTATTAACTATTATATTGCTTTAAATTTTCAATAAAGAGTTCATAGTTTTTGAAACTTTTTTTAATATTCCATTATCCGGATTTTCGATTATCCGGGATGACCTTGGTCCCCCAAATAAAAAAATAATAGAGACATGAACCATAGAATTTAAAAAAAAAAATGAAATTTCCTCCTCAAATTAAATAATATCAAATTTACAAGCACATAACCTGAAGATATAATGTATATATAAAAAAATAATGCAAAATCATTCAGACAATTGGATTGAAAATGGCGTATAGCCGAAACGTTTCCACGACAAAAATGTAATTAAAATACAAAATTATTGAAGACTTAATAAGCTGTGGAGTCTCTGCCTCGAGATTTGAACTGAACTTGTATAGCCACCTTTATAATGGGAATATCGAGATCTTTATGTAGAGTGACGTTGGCACACAAAAGGGAGCGCCTGTGAAGTTTCTGAGAATCTTCTACGAAGTTTCAGAGTCGCTGATCATTTAGAAGGACTAAACTTCGACGCAGTAAGTCAAGATAGGTTAATTAGCAAGTTCTAAATTGCGGATTGAGCACTTGTCTGAATGTCTCATAAGTAGTTAGTAATGTCTGTTCATTTCCTTTCGTTTGGTTCTGACGTAAGATTTCCACTTTAACCGATTCATTAGTATTAGATCTTTGTAATGTCTCTTGGTATTAGCTTTGGTTTAGAAAAGGTCACAACAGTTAATCAGTTTATTCGGTGTAGTTTGGACCGATTTTCAGTATTGACTACAATAAAGCTTGAACAGGACGAGTATTTGGGGAATGTTCAGCGTTGTCTTCTGGAAACACCGATCGACATTGTCGTCAATGAAGAGAAAAATCTCGATTCGCAGATGCCATGTCATCTTGGCGTGTTTCCGTGCCATGGATTCTTTATCTTATGCGATTTGGAAATGATAAAATAGATGCTCCTATCGACATTTACGTCAAAACATGAATGAATAAAGATGTTTATTTTACGTATAAAGCAAATACAAGATACATATATCAATATTAGTAAAATAAAAAACATGAGTGCATAATAATTCTATATAAGACATTTTCAGCTCTACATCAAATATGAGAACAAAAAAAAAATAAACAAAGTAAACAATAAAAAAAAAGTAAATAGAAGTTGTCTGAACTGATTAATAAAACATCATTAGGCCAAGGTCTAGGATGACCGTCATGCCGAAGTCTGTCCAATGAATAACATTCAGTCTTTAGGCCAAGGTCTAGGATGACCGTCATGCCGAAGTCTGTCCAATGAATAACATTCAGTCTTTAGGCAAAGGTCTAGGATGACCGTCATGCCGAAGTCTGTCCAATGAATAACATTCAGTCTTTAGGCGAAGGTCTAGGATGACCGTCATGCCCAAGTCTGTCCAATGAATAACATTCAGTCTTTAAAATTACAATTTTTACTTGATATTTATTAAGTCTGTCTGCTTATTTTTATTACGTCAGTATGGTTATGTTTTCGTTAGTTGTGTCGGATTCGTCCGTATGTGTATTTGGCTGCGTCTTGTTGTCTATTTGGTCGCTTTTATTTGTATCGGAAGTGTGTTTGCGTTTCATGCGTACCCCGTCACCTTCATCAAGTCCTCTGTACTCAGTATGATTTCTAAACCAATTAAAATAATATTTGGAAACGCCAAAACATTTTCTGCAGTCTTTCAAATTCTTACCTGTCACATTACAGGATTTCCCTACCGTTTTCTAGGTTATATTTTCGTTTTAATGAATGCCGATAGTATGAAAATATCTTCAACTACATTCTATATATCTATATATATATATATATATATATATATATATATATATATATATATATATATACTATATTCTATTGTTTACACTTTTCGTGTAGATATAATATTTCGTGTAGAAAATGTGCATGGAAATCTTTTCATTATAACCTTAAGCTTTATTATTTTTTTGGACCGAAAAGATCTTGTATCGATGAGCGCATTCTACTGAATGAACAAAGTACTTTTGTAACAAATGTATATGTAATATATATATATATATATATATATATATATGGCCCAATATATATTTACCTTTATTCATACTTCTTCCGAAGGCTCGATTCAAAAATTTATGTTGATTTATTTATTATTTTAGATAAACGTAGTTCAAACAAAAGATGTATTTAAAACAACGGATTTGTTGGTTTCGTTCGTTTGAATGGTTCAATGTTTCATTTTTCCCCAAATGTTTTTAATTTCATATAGCGATTTTTTCAGTAAAAGAGGATACAGTGAAATGAGAACCAATTTTTTGCTTACGTTGAGAATGTGAGGGAGTCGTTTCCGCTAACAATACTATCAGTTTTCTATTGTGGCGCCTTAAATCTTCCTTCTCTTTGAGATGTAATTTTATATTTCTCACGAAATATCAAAACCTAGCAATAACTGCTTCTCTTCCTTTGGTAATGGCACTAGAGATGACGCAGTTCCTGCGAGTCGGACTTCTGCAATAGAGCTTCATGAGCAGAAGTAGAAGATGCCGAGTAATTTCCTCTGCTGTAATGTTTTGTAAAAAAGCACCTACATTCTTAATTTTCTTCAGGATGTCATTGGATTAGGTGTTTAACTGTTTCAAAAAAAAAAATGACGTCCTAATGCGACTCGGATTTTTCTTTGTGTTTGGACTGTTCCGTTCCTTAAGAAATAGGGCCAGTAGCAAAACCGTGTTCCAATGCCGTACATATTAAATGTATGTTTGTTTCTTTTTGTTTTTATTTTACGGCGCCGACATCCGTGGTGCAGGCGGAAATTTCTCAACGAGCGTTGAGATGAAATATTCCTGCCGCCTGTGGGACTCGAACCCACCATCTCCCTAATGCAGTTCGCCACTAGACCACGGGGAGTCCCTAAGAATTATGTTATCTCCAACTAATATTGACAATGTCGCTGTCTATCAGTGTCATTTTATGCCTTTTTTTTTTTTTTTTTTTTTTTTTTAAAGGCACTGCAACCACTGGGGTCATAGATGCCTTGGAAGTATCCTCATCAGGGAGAAAAACCCCGGAGCGGAGGGAGGCGCAGCAAGGAGAGAGACAGACGCCCAGAAGGGAGAGGGGACAGCCCGAGCCGAGGCAAGAGAGGGGGCCGGCGTTATCTGGACCTCTATGACAATATAGCGGTAATCCGCAATCTAGATAAGATAGCCAAGCTCCTGACGGAGATCTGCATGTAAGTGCCACCATCCAGATCTCCAGAGCTAGCAGGACCCAGTGGGTCTAGGGTCCAGGATAAGTCAGCCCTACTCCCCACCTACAGCCCGACGTCCACCCCCCCCCCCCCCCCCAGACACCCGCCAATCCCCCCGCCGCGCCACCACCCCACCCCCAAGCCCCCCAGACCAAGGGAGGTGTTAATGGTAGAATTTAGAAATATTATTCAATAATAAATATTGCTATTAGTAATTATTGTAAAATTGCAATTAGTTTTAGAGAGAATCCCTAGAGATCTCTGGGTATGTCGTAATACTTCAAAGAACCTTAGAAATAGCAAGACAAGAAATTACTTCTTAAGTATTCTAAATAAGTTTCTTTGTAATATGTCATAATTAAATTACAGATATTATGGACAAAGTAAATATGTTCTATATTTTCTATGTTGGAACAATACATTCATACTGCAGAAAGATGATTAATTTTAGACAGATTAAATTTTCTTAGCCAAGGACGTATCATTTAGGAAGGTAAATATTTTATCTATGTACTCAGAACCTTTACCAAATACTTCTCGCATGTCCGTGGGAAAACCGAGCCTTTCTCTTTCTTCACTGTATCGAATACACTCCGTGAAAATATGTTTTATTGTAAGACGGACATTAAAAGTTGAACATAGAGGAGGTTCAGACTCCCCTGCCATCAGGTAACCATGTGTGAGTTTACAATGCCCAATTCTTAGTCTACTTAGAATAACCTCTTCACGCCTGCTCTCGCGGATTGAACATTTCCAGCTGCATACCTCGCTCTTTATTTCCCGCAACTTTTCGCCAAGTTCCATACTGTTCCACTCTTCATGCCATATGTCATACGCTTTACTTTTCACTATAGGGTTAAGATCAGAGAAAGGGACTTGTGAATATGGTATACCTTTAAGAATACCATTTTTTGCAATTTTATCCACATTTACATTTTCTTTAATGTCACAATGACCAGGTATCCATATTAAAATAACTCTTTGGTCTTTTCTTCTGTGATCGTTTATTTCATTTAAGATATCTATTACAAGAGAATTGTTAGTGTAGAAATTTTGTATAGCTTGTAATGAGGAGAGCGAATCGGTACATATGACAATGGATGGAGAGGGAGATACAAAGACACATAGGGCTTTATAAATCGCTAGTTCAGCAGTAAAACTAGAGCAAAGTGGGGAGAGGGAAAACATGTACTGGCGGTCTTGACAGAGTATACCAGCTCCTGCACCTTCAGCATTCTTGGATCTGTCGGTAAATATGAAAGTTGAGTCGGGAAGATCAGATTTGATTTTATTAAATTCATTAATATATAGCTCAGGGGCAGTTTCTTTTTTAATGTGTTTAGTGAGAGACAAATTGATCTGGGGTTGCGCAAGTAGCCATGGAGGATAAGAGGAAAATGCAGAAGGCTGGATTTTTGTGCTATTAATGTTACTATGATTGAGTAGAGCTTGTGCGCGTACAGGGAAAGGATTCTTAGTATCTAGTGATGAATATAATTGATTCCACGTATCTTGCGAAGTTACATGATAAAGAGGGTGATTAAAATTTGATTTAATTTTAAAAAAATACTTAGTGGAAAGTTGTTTTCTCCTTATACTAAGAGGAAGTTCTCCCGCTTCAACAATAATACTAGGCCCAGGACTTGATCTGAAAGCCCCTAAAGCGATTCTAAGTCCTGTATGTTGTGTAGGATTCAGCATTTGAATGATTCGTGGGCTAGCCGATCCGTATGCCACACAACCATATTCCAATCTTGACCTCACTAAAGCTCGGTACAGCATGAGCATACTGGTCCTATCAGACCCCCATTTAGAATTACTAAGGAGTCTGAGAAGGTTCAAGGACCTGTGACAATTAGCTTTGAGAGATTTTATGTGTTTGACCCAAGACAGAGTCCTGTCAAATGTTAGGCCAAGATATTTAAAATGATCTGATTGTTGAATGAGTTCACCACTTAGATATAAATTAGGCACTGAATTTGGCTGCCTTTTGCTAAATAATAAACATTTTGATTTACGGACTGATATTCTAAAACCATGGTCCATAATCCACGAGCTTATACTATCCAGTGCTTGTTGCATATTCTCGTAAAGACTAATTACATTTTTCGAGGTCGCTGTGATAGTAATGTCGTCTGCGAAAAACATGGTATTGATGTTATGAGGGAAATTGTTTGGGAATCTAAGTAGAGACAAAATAAAAGAGTTTTGCAGTCAAGACACCCCCATGAATGACTCCATTATCCTGGGAGAAGATGTTAGAAAATACAGAGCCAATTCTCACCTTAAATTTTCTGGATGTCAGAAGGTTTGCAATAAACGACAGAGTATGTCCATTTATTCCTTTTTCCCTGGCCGTATTAAGAATATTTCTACGCCAGGTCATATCGAATGTACACTCTAAATCGAGGAAAACACTGAGTACTTTTTCTTTGTTTTTAAATGCATCTAATACTTTGGTTTCGAGATTTACTAGGTTATCCTGAGTACTGCGCCCCTTTCTAAATCCACTTTGCCATTTATAAAAGATATTATTATGTTCAAAAAACCAGTCGAGCCTATTGCAAACTAATTTTTCGAGAATTTTGCAAAGTGAGCAGGTAAGAGGTATGGGCCGGTAATTTTTTAATATATTCGTCTGTGGCAGAAGGTCAATTTTATAAAAACACACTTTCTTTCTTCTGTACTCTTTTATTAGGCTCTACATGTTTCACGTCGCTGTGACGCCTCTTCAGGAGCACTTAATCTTAATAAAATAAAATATGGTTACAGCCTATCCATTAGAGAACCTTCCGCAGGTAGGGCCACGTCTGGACTGATAAGATCAATCATGTCTACTGGGTATCAGCTGTTGAAAATCGATAGTTTTAGGGTAAATGTAGATTTTCCAAAAGAAGTTTTTGTCATTTTATAAAATTTTTTAAGTCGTCTTGTTTATTAAATTAAAAAATATTTTATCCAGGTATTTAATATCTGTTTTTTTGTTGACGGCCTTTTTCCTATTTTTAATTATGTGTATATTTTCCTTAATTTTTCTTTTTATGGGGTTATTCTCTTTATCTAATATCTTTACCGTGTCAAAATTAAATGTGTGGCTATATTGTATCGCATGATCCACCAATGCAGTCTTGTTGTCTTTCTAATCAAGGTTTTTGGCATGTTGTTTGATTCTCTTTTTTAAAAGTTGTCCCGATTCTCCTACATACACCTTATCACACATTGCACAATCAATTTGATATATGTTATATTTGGTTTCTCTTTCTTTTAAATCATCTTTAATTCGGCTGTAGCTTTTTACGATTTTGTCTTGATATATCCAGGAGATTCTTCCTAGGTCTTTACATTTTTGTTTTATCTCATTGGCAAATATGGGATTATAACGAAAGGTAATATAATTAACCAGCTCTAAAGTTTTCATATCTTTACTGTCATTATCCAATTCTTTTTATGGGGTTTTTCTCTTTATCTAATATTTTTACCGTGTCAAAATTAAATTAAAATTGAAAGATGACAAACTATTTAAAAAATTCTTGTACTTACAGAAACGATGGTCAAAGATACAGTAAAAATTTTTAGTTCTATTTTCAATAAATTTAGGAAATACATGGTTCATCTTGCACATTTTCAGAAATTCGATTCGTTCCGTAGACATGATCTTTTCCTTCAGAATCCGCTGTAACTCGATGCACTTTTTCATTGCGTCGGTGTCAACATTCATTGCAACAATCTCGAGAAAGGCAGAGTATAAAACAAAGAAATTTCTAAAAGATAATCCTGAATTATTGGTAATAAGAGCTGATAAAACTAGTAAAGCAGTCATAATAACTAAAGATGATTACAATAAGAAAATGAATGACATAGTTAATGATTTGAATAATTTTAAACACATCGACTATGATCCCACCAATGGACTGACAAATAGAATAATAAAATTTACGGACAAATTAGTTAGAATGAATTTCATTGAAAAGAATGATCGTTTAAAATATATAAACTATAATAGTAATATTCCTCTGATTTATGGCTTGATGAAATTACACAAGCAACCATTGAGACCAATAGTCAGCGCAACAGAATCCCCTACACACAAATTATCCAAATCATTGAACATGGAATTAAAACATTTTGTTAATAATAATCCATTTGACGTAAAAAATGCTATAGATTTAAAACATAAATTAGAAAAGATGACAGTAATCTCTGGTTATAAGTTGGTTTCCTTCGATGTTGTTAATATGTTCCCAAATATTCCGGTGGACTTGGCTATCAAACTTATTGGCAAAAATTGGGATAAAATTGTAGAACTAACTAAAATAAAAGACAAAAACCTGTTTATAGATGGTATTAAATTATGTACAAAGGATGGCTATTTCAAGTTTAACAATAGAATTTATAAACAAAAATTTGGAGTACAAATGGGCAACCACTTATCTGTTTCTATTAGTGGAATTGTAATGAACCACATATTAGAAGAAATCATAAATGACTGTAACATTCATATCCAATTTCTTTATAAATATGTGGATGATTTATTAACTTGTGTACATGAAAACGATATAGAGAGACTCTTCCAGTTTTTTAATAATAAGACGAATTTAGGGTTCACTTTAGAAATTGAAAATGAAAACCAAATTATGTTTTTAGATATGGAAATAATTCGAACTAATGACAATAGACTTGAGTTTAAATGGCAGACTAAAAATACATTTTCCGGTCGTATGATTAATTTTTATTCTAGTCACCCTTTAAATTTTAAAAAGAATTTGCTTTATAATAGGACACTGACGGCGCTTCTGCGAACATCACCAAAATATTTAAATGAAATAACAAATAAACTCAGAACTATATTTAGAGACAATAATTACCCTGAGGAAATTATAAATAAAGAAATTAAAAGAGCTAAAAGAAATGTTTTTTTACAAAAGGAAATTGGATGTGAAGGAAAATTTAAATTTAATCAATTTTGACTTGAATGTTTTTAATTTTACGGACGACTATTTTTATGAAGACTCTGATAGTAAACGGAAAAGGGATGACACTGAACATATAGGTACTGACAATTCTAATAGGAGCAAAAGTGTTAAATTAACAGAACCAAAACTGACTGTTCCAACAGACAACACCAACCATACTCTGAAACGTAAACTTCAGGATACACAAACAATAGACGACATAAAATGGCAACCCAGAGAAAAGAAGAAAATTAATACAAAGTAAAATTTATGATTTTTTTGACGATAGGAAAACAAACATTTTAAATACAAACAGAGTTGTAGCAGATAAACTCATACACAATGAACATATTTATAAACATAAATTGGATAATGACAGTAAAGATATGAAAACTTTAGAGCTGGTTAATTATATTACCTTTCGTTATAATCCCATATTTGCCAATGAGATAAAACAAAAATGTAAAGACCTAGGAAGAATCTCCTGGATGTATCAAGACAAAATCGTAAAAAGCTACAGCCGAATTAAAGATGATTTAAAAGAAAGAGAAACCAAATATAACATATATCAAATTGATTGTGCAATGTGTGATAAGGTGTATGTAGGAGAATCGGGACAACTTTTAAAAAAGAGAATCAAACAACATGCCAAAAACCTTGACGAGAAAGACAACAAGACTGCATTGGTGGATCATGCGATACAATATAGCCACACATTTAATTTTGACACGGTAAAGATATTAGATAAAGAGAATAACCCCATAAAAAGAAAAATTAAGGAAAATATACACATAATTAAAAATAGGAAAAAGGCCGTCAACAAAAAAACAGATATTAAATACCTGGATAAAATATTTTTTAATTTAATAAACAAGACGACTTAAAAAATTTTATAAAATGACAAAAACTTCTTTTGGAAAATCGACATTTACCCTAAAACTATCGATTTTCAACAGCTGATACCCAGTAGACATGATTGATCTTATCAGTCCAGACGTGGCCCTACCTGCGGAAGGTTCTCTAATGGATAGGCTGTAACCATATTTTATTTTATTTAGATTAAGTGCTCCTGAAGAGGCGTCACTGCGACGTGAAACATGTAGAGCCTAATAAAAGAGTACAGAAGAAAGAAAGTGTGTTTTTATAAAATTGACCTTCTGCCACTGACGAATATATTGGAAAAATAGGGTCACTGTCTTATAATATGGTAATTTTTTAATTCTCCGGGCGCTCTATCTTTTTTGCAAACAGGAATAATAGTTGTTAGTCGTCATATTTCCGGAAAGGAACCACTCATGAAAGTTTTATTGATTATTTTCAGAAGTATTAGTTTATTTTCATTACTTAAATGTTTATACATTTGAACATTTATGTTGTCCGGACCAGGAGAGGTGTCTTTTCTTGAATTTAGGGCTATCTGTAATTCTTCAAACGAGAAGGAAGGTTTAAGGGATTTAAAGGGTAATTTTCAATAATAAACGGGATGTCTTCAATCTGATTTTTCTTTTCAATGAAATTAGGGGAATAGTTTGAGTCAGAAGAAGTACTTGCGAAAATATTTCCAAATAAATTTGCTATTTCTTTTTTGTCAGTTATGATATGATTGTTTGAATTAATAATCTGCGGCGATGAACTACATTTAATGCCACGAATTCTCCTCACAGCATTCCATATTTCTTTAGCTGGAGTATGGATATTAATTGTAGAAACAAATTCCCTCCACGAGCGTTTCTTTTCATTTTTAATTATATAACGCGCATGTTTTCTAGCAGAGTCATAAAACTCTAGTGTATTGGTAGAGAGGTTTTTTCTAAAGTTGCGCAGGGCTTTTTTCCTATTATTTACGGCTAGGCGGCATTGTTCAGACCACCATGGGACTAATTAGTTTTGGTTTGGAATTAATTTAGATTTCGGAATCGACTCTTTAGCAGCAGAAATTATAATATTATTTAATTTAGAGATGAGTGTGTTTACATCTACTTCCTCAAGGCATATTTCTGATAGATTAGCTATTTTTTCAAATTTACTCCAGTCAGCGGATGCAAGATTCCATTTAAATATTAAATCTTGATTATCATTACTTTCGTTATTATTATTGTTACTATTATTATTATACCTTCCTAAAATCTCAATAACTATTGGGAAATGATCACTCCCATGGGTGTCATCTAGGGTTATCTATTTCAGTCTCGGGGCTGTAGAAGGAGAAACTATGCTCAAGTCTATGCTTGAAGTATTGCCCGTCCTAGGACAGAAGTAAGTTGGAGACAGGTCATTAAGTAACACTAGATTATATTGGTCTAGAAAATGTTCAATTTTTCTACCTCTATTATCAGTAACACTATTCCCCCAAGATTCTGATTTTGCGTTAAAATCACCTAATATCAATAAAGGTGGGGGTAATTGAGAATATACATTTCTCAAATCATCGACTGTAAAATCGCTGCCAGGAGGAAGATAAATACTGCATAGGGTGATAGGAAATGGCGAATAGATTCTAGCGGCTACAACCTGTAGATTTGAGTTAACAACTATAGTGTCACTCGGTACATCATTGTGAACTAAAATACAAACACCTCCACACGATCGCATTCCACCAGTGAAGTCTTTCCGGTAAGTTGTATAATTTCGAAGGTTGAATTGAAATTTTGGATTAAGGTTTGTTTCCTGAATACATACGACGGATGAATGGGTATGCTTTATGAAGTATTCTAACTCAGCGCGGTGGGAAGATAAACCATTTATATTCCATTGTGATATGATCATATATTGTGTTTAAAAATATAAAAAAGTAAAACAAAAACAAAAAAAATTTCACGCACACACACACGTACATACATATCCACACATGCATAAGTATACACACACATACATACATATAAATATATACACATATACATACATGTATATACATATAGGCATGTGTTAAAGCTTTTATTCTTATGCGTTAGAATTTTTTTTTTTTTTAAGCTTTTGTGAGGGGGGTTTCAGGGGAATTTTATTTGAATTTAAATTATCAGTCGAATCTAAAGTCGATGAGGTAGAAGGTCTGGAAAGAGGTCTTTTAACATTTTTTGGTTCTCGAATTTTTTCAGTTTGGATTGTGCTATTAAAATGCTCCTCATTTAAAATTTTGTTTTTATTTGTATCAATATTCGATTGGGATGCTTGTTTCTTGTTGAGACTTTGTGAGTTATTTTTAGCGCTCATATTTAAATCGCGATGAACAGTTGTGTCAACAGACGCACCAGTAACATTATTTTTATTAATTTTTTCTTCCAAAAAAGTGATTTTATTTGATAAAGTACCGATGATACCAACCAATTTCTCTATTTGACTACTTAAGTTGTCTACAATATTTTGAGATGCCGTTACTGTTGAGTATGAAGTTAAAGAATTTCCATCAATTAAATTATTTCTTTGATTATATATAGATTCGGCCTGTTTAAAGGTAGTGCGTTGTTGAGTTCTAATAATTTGGATATCTTTTTCCTTTACATAAACAGGGCATGTACGAGTCCAAGCGGGGTGATTATTACCACAATTAACACATTTTCACATGTTTCTGCTTTATGAGCAGTACTACCACATTTCCCGCACAATTTAACTGAACAATTATTTGCTACATGTCGATATTTAAAACAGTTGAAACATTGCACAGGGCGAGGCTCAAATGGTCGTACTTTGACCCAAAGGAAGTCAAACGTGACCTGTTCGGGCAGCTGGTATTTTTCAAACGTTAGGGCCCAAGAGTTTATTAATGTTTTAACGCCTCTGATATTTTTGGTCATCCTAACTACTTTGGTCACACCTTGGTCAGTCAACTCTGATAATATTTCCTCATCAGAGCTGTTCGACAATTCAAAACATGAAATTACCCAACGGGAATAATTTAGAGTATTGTGGGCAATAAAAGAAATGGGTTTATTGTCATAGCTAGAGATGTTACCTAGATTTATTAGATCTTTTGACTCACTAATTTCAAGCAGAATAGTTCCGTTCCTTAAAAATTTGATTTGTGTTTTTGGTGCGTAACCTTTAATAAATTTACACACCTTAAATGGGCTATTCTTATTAAAGCCTACTTGGTCATTTTCATCATTAATTTTCATTAAAACAAATTTTTTCGTCCATTTCAGCTTCATGTTAAACAAAGAAGTAATATCGGGTGGTTTATTTTCGAAGTCTTCTTCCATATTCATAGCGCTACTACAGCACTAAAAATTGGAATTAAATGAACTTAAGAAAAAGTTAAATAAAAACAAGTAAAGAGAGAAAGAGAAAAAAAAAAAGGAAAAGAAAGTAAAATATAGATATTTAATAGGAGTACTCCCTGGTATGAGCAGGTCTCGTCGCTAATCCTCGGGAGCTCAGCAATAGATGTGCACGCTTCAAAGGTTAACACAAGACTGATTATTTTTTTTATTTTTTTTTTTATGTCAAAAATATGCTTTTATTTGAGATTTCATTCCAGTAGGTATTGAATTATTATTTTAGTGCATCACTAAATTGACCAATAAAGCTTCTCAGATATTTATTGGGTTGCCGAGAGTCAAAATCAGCACTATATAAGGAACCTGCAGAGGTGAAACAACAGCCGGCACTTTCATTGGCCTTAGAACATTTGTCCAACAATTTGTTACCATTAATGTTTCATATGTTCATACTCTCGCTCTCATAACAGTGTCTGTTTTTGGCATTTTCACTATGCGTCTGCGTGTATGTGTGTATATGTACATATTGATCATCGTTTAAATCAGATTGAAAGAAGAAAATATAGGACTTCTAAAAGCTCAATTAGGGGAAGTGCCTTGAATTGAAATATTGCCGATGAGAGCTATTAACCCTTTGTTTGCTATCCCGCTCTCCACAGTAGAATTGATTGCTTTGTTTGTTTGTTAATGTTAGATTGATACCGTTAGATCATTCGTTTAATTCCACTTTATGGGATGCCATTAAATTATATTTCACTGGTTAGTCTATCCTATAGATAGTTCGTCATACGATCTCAATTTTTTCGACATAATTTCAGTTTATAAAAATAAAAATACTTAAAATGCAATAGGATAAACTTGATTCGTTTGACTATTTTTTTTATTTTTTTTTGTTGAATATTTAAACCTCCATAGCGTTTTACTCCCCCCTCAAAGAGAGTTTCCTAAACTTTCTGGTTCAACTATTTGTGTTCCTGGAGGACACACCCTACAACCTGCCTAATGACATAACCGTTGGTAAACACTAGGAGATTAGTTTCAATTTAGATTCTGAGTGAGAAGAACAAAGCTTCTATATTCTGCACATCACACGCCCGCTCAAATGGTGTGTTACAAACACAAACAAAACAAACAAACATCATTACCATTTTTTATGCCTAGTAATCTGGAAAACTCATATTACTGCTAAAACCATTAAAAGCCCGCGGGAAAAGACATAGATTTCTGCCGACCGCGCAAAAAGATCAATTTAAATTCAATGCTCTCCTGTTTCTGTCCTCACGCTAATCCTAAATTCAAACGCAGACAATTTCTCGAGCAGCGATTAGGATTTCTCATCAACTGAATCCTTTGTTCGTTCCAGAACCTCGGATCCCAGGCGGAACCTAGGAATTACTAAACCCTTTCAGAGCGGTCTCTTTGTTCTCCGGTCCTTGTCTTTACGCCAAGGGATCATTCCTTCTGTTATCCGATTAATTCCTCCGGTGGTGAAAGGACTGTTTTATTGTAAGTGTGGGAATGTGGCATATAAGGAATTTGGTTGGAGTGGAATTTTAACATTTAATTGTTTGAAAATCGTATCTTCCTTTTCCATTACTACTTTTCGTTAACAAGTAGAATCCGCCCAATATAAGACTCATTATTTTCGGAATTCGAAAGTGTTATAGATATTTTGATCAATCAATGTGGAATTAATTAAAGATTAAGATATCTATAACCGTTTTCGTTAATCAACAATAAAGATTTGAAATGTATGTGTTTTCACAGGCAGGAGTTTCCTACTATTTAATCATCTTTTGCTAGATCAGTTTGGGATATCGTCTTAGAAGGTCTAGGCGCACCAGTACCTCTCACAGTGGTGCCGAGAGGGAAAAAACCAAAAGTGTTCAATCTCTTTTGAACTCGCGTTTTTCCCTACCTAATTAGTTGTTTAGTTCGAATACTGCTTTTTCGTTTGTTTTTTTCAACAGTTCTGATCACAAATCACCTTTTTGTTGGCCTTTTTCTCTCCGAGTAAAAGTCTTACAGTTTTCAGAGAAAAGTAAAACAATGTTTTATACCATTTATTTTTTATTCCTGAAAAATTGGTATTACCCAGGCAGTCTCATGTGCATATGTAGCTTTTAAAAGCTTCTTTTTTGTCTAAATGTACTCGTACTATGAACTTGGTGCATTAAGGCTGTGAAGATATTTTTAATGAAACATAATTATCCTTATTTTATTTGGTGTAGAAAAAAAGGTACTTAGCTATCATCTTCGCTTAGTTTTACCTAAAAGTGGATGTTTTGAAGTTCCTGTCATAAAAATTTTAACGCCGTACTCGGCCGTATATGTGCACAGCCTAATGAAATAAATCCATCAATTAGCGATGCAATTATTTTACGAAAAATGAGTTTACCATTATTATTCTACGACTAATTAGGTATAAAATAATGTTATTTCAAACGCGATTGAACACCTTCGGTTTTGGAGGTTTTTCCCCTCTCGGCACCACTGTGCGACGTCGTGTTCCCGGTTTGAGGAATCAAGACCGGGCCTAAAAATGAGTCAGTTAGGCTTGGGATCCCCTCCTATTCTTTACTAGGCCACTAACCTCTTGTCTGAATATATATTTGGTCCCAAGATTTTTACATTGTTAAGTAGCGAAAAAAATGATAAGGAATAGGGATAATTGTAAAAAGGAAAGATAACTTTCACTGAAAGCGATATGTTACAATCCATTCGAAAGCTAATCCTACATGTTACACACAACGTTTCCAGGCGAAATTCGATAAGGCAGCCAAAACTGTGCCTAAACTATCGAATATCTTGGATTAGTTTCAATGAGTGTTTCTTATGTTTGTATTTTTAATTTTTTTGACAATCAAATGAGTTTAACAATACACCTATCGAGGAAAAATGACAAAGCGTTTCGATTCTAAGCTTTTCAAACAGTAAAGATATTGCTACGGCAACATGGAAAGATGGCTCATAACATACTTCTTCTGTTAGAACCAAATTTTGATAGTTAGTTGTTTTGATATATATATACATATATATATATATATATATATATATATATATATATATATATATATATATATTTGCTTGCAGAGATCTCTCTTTGCTATTTTTATTGTTTTGTTTTTTTTAATAATTGATCAAGAATAATTAATTTGAAATAAATTAAGAAAATAAAAAAACTACTATGACTATAAAACGGCAAATAAAATGACAACTTCACAATAACAACAATTTTTTCATTTATCGAGATAGAGCTACATTTTTTAATAAAAGATAATTTACTTTAGATGCGTTAATATTTTGTTAATATAAGGGCTACTTTCGGCCAATAAGACATGTGAGACAGGAAGGTGGTCTCGTAATCTACAATAATTAAGTATGTGTTTAACTAGTAGTAGTTTCAAGTTATCTTATGTGCATGCAGGTCTTTTTCGTCTTTCTATTATATAAAGGTGCGTTAGTAAACTGTGTCCTATGTGAAGTCTGGTCAGAATAGTTTTTTTGGAATTATTCCATTCTGTCTGTCTGTCCTTTGTTGTCTTATTTTCGGCTAATTTGCATAAGACAGTTGGTGTAATTTTTTTTCAAATAAGGTAAAGGGCTTTTAATTGCAGTTTGTGCTGATAAATCTACCGTAGTGCTCATTCAAACGCCTTCATGTCCATGTAACCAAAACATGTACAAGAAGGCCTTTGTTTGTAGTCTGATCGTATCGAAAAATCTTAATAATGATAGGGTGTGTTCTGTAAAGGTTTCTCATGGAGTGTAATGAGTCAGTGTATATTGTTATGTTGTCAGTGTCTCTCTCATGAATATTTTTTAATGCTAAAAGAATTGTGGAAAGCTCTTCTGTGTATACAGTAGTGAAGTCGGGTAGTCTTATGAGATAAGAATCGTTTCTAATAATGGCGGCTGCTCCCTGTCCCCTGATTTGTTCTTGACCATGCGAAAATATGTATTGAGTGATGTTATGTTTTTAATGATAATAAAAACGGGGCCTCTCAGTGGCTTAGTAGTTGATAGGGTCATAGACTCTTGGCACGGAGGAGCCCATGGGCGTATATAGAAAATCATTTCGGAGGGGGCTGGGAAAATTTCGGGGGGGCTGCAGCCCCCTCAGCCCCCCCTTATATACACCCATGGAGGAGCCTTAAAGGCATTGGAGGATTCGAGACTTCTCTGGTTAGGGATGACCTCTTTAGTGACGGGCTCGGTAAAGTAGCTCCTACAACGTAGACAATTTCTGGCCATGATGGGATGGATAGCACATTCAATTCCTAACTAAGGGGACAAAACTTTGAGTCCCGCCTGTAGGAGGTTCAGTTTTTCATCTAAGGCCCCGCTGAAAGGATTTCCTGATCCACCATAGAAGAAAGGAAACCTATTGAGAGCCCGGGCACGACGGACTAGATCTTGATGCGCCGTAAACAAATAAAAACAAATCAACGTAAATGTCTGAATGTTGGCAACTAGTAGATAAAACACAGCTAATGGTCTTGACTGTCTTTGTATTGCGAAAAATAATATTAATAAAAATATTTTTGAAATTTCAGGGGACGCAAATGACGATCAGCCTTTCGTGTCTGGGAAAGAGAAGGAAAACATGTCTGGTTTTGATACCAACTTGTACCTCTATTCAGTAAGTATATACTTTATTTGTACATCCATTCAATGAGTATTTCTATTTCTTGTATCTATACCAGCATGTTTATACATTAATTGTTCCTCTATTCAATTAGTATTTACATTACATGTGCCTCTATTTGTTGTTGTTCTTCTTCCTTGTTTTTAATTTAAATTCCATTATTTTGTTCACCAATCTTTGCTTTTCACCATTTAGGAGGAAATGGAGGATCGGCCGCGAATTTCAACTCTCATCAGCTCGCTTGCCAACTACTCCAACACGATCCCCGCTGCAGCAGATCCCGATGCGAAGCCACAGACTGGAGGTGCCTCAATGGGCACGCTCGTTGGGGTCTACTTACCTTGCATACAGAACATCTTCGGTGTCATCCTCTTCATCCGTCTGACTTGGGTCGTTGGGACAGCAGGTGCTGTCCAGGGCTTCCTCATTGTATTGACCTGCTGCTCGGTGGTAAGTACCCAATAAAATTTCCCCTAAAAGAACACTCGCTTATTTTAAAATAGTATTTGTGATTTGTCTAGTAATTCTTCACACCTTCTAATATAACATCGGCATCATCAAATTCAAGTTAATGATAATTCAGAACAGCCCTAATTTTCCCGTTTGCTTGTACTTTTTCTGGGGTCTTGAGCCTCAGATGCTTCTCCAATTGAAATCATGGGATTACAATTGGGATCGGTTTGCTGGATATCATAATAATTTATGATGAAGAAAAGGTCGAAAGATATATAGTGGAGTATAGTAAGTTTGGCCATTTCTTCGCCCTATGTTTTCAACAGAACCAAAACCATAAGTTCTTAGAAAGTCACTACCATATATATATATATATATATAGAGAGAGAGAGAGAGAGAGAGAGAGTGAGAGAGAGAGAGAGAGAGAGAGAGAGAGAGAGAGAGAGAGAGAGAGAGAGAGAGAGAGAGAGAGAGAGAGAGAGAGAGAGAGAGAGAGAAATGGATCAAAATGTAAAATGGAAGGAGCATAAAGAAGATTTGAATAATATATAAAATTAGAAATTATAAACATTTCCTAAATCCTGTAACTAAAGCAATACTACAAATGAATTCAAAAAAAGGAAAGTGTCTGGCTTGAAGATGCTGGTAATACACGGAAAATCAAAAGCTAATTTAGCATTTGCTTCAGAAAAGGTTACCAGAATCTGGAAACCAAAGGACTGAAATTGTTTAAATATTAACGAGTAAACACTTTTTTTCAGCCAGTTCCCTCGCCTTATAGTTCTTTTTATTAGTGTATGATAAATATTTAAATTAAAAAATAGGTAAATTCATCAAATTTATTTCATAAGCCATGTATCTACTATCTTTATGGCTCCAAGAAAAATACAATTGATATTTTCTATTTAAAATATTATTAAAAAGTTTTATATTTTATTTAATTTGCAAATAGAAGTGGTGGTCCAGGTCAAATGTGTTCGCGGGCCGTAATTTGTACAGCCCATTCAATGGCAAGGAGAAACGCACGTTAATGCCTCATTGATGATGTAAAGAAATTCGGAAAATCAATGCCAACACAATCTTTCAAAGATAAAGGCATATCGGAATTAGTAAAGGAGTCTAGAGAAGGATGCCTTAAATAACTGCGGGAGAAGAGGAAGGAAGGATAGCTTTCTATGTGAAATGAAGTAGAGGCCCGGGTTGGCCAGCTGTGAAATCTTCTTGCCTCTGATTAGTAGCCTGCCTTGGTCTTCTAGGCAATATCCAACAACTTCGACAGTCTAAAGAGTTAAGACTGTGATAAGTGGGGTGGAAACGGCTCTAAAAGCATTCTGATATATCTAAATAACATATATGTGATAATACACATCAAGTTTACATGTATTTATAATATTTAACCTTTGATATGTTCATTCCTAAATGTTTGCTGCTATAAAACGGAGAATGTACATTTCGTTTCAGCCTCAACTTAGGAAGACCGTCCGCACGCAGGGCCACGTCAAATATAATAAGATAAAATGGCCGTTGGCAATACGGATGTTTAAAATCGATAGTGCCATGGTTACACTTTTCCAGAAAAAGGTTTAGTTATTAAAGAAATATTAAAATAAAGTGCAACTAATATTATTATTTCTAAATATCGTTTATTGTATTCCAATTTTTATATTCGTTTTTTAATAACTTTGTTTTCGTTTTTTTGATAATTTGTATATTTTCTTTTATTTTTATGAATCTTCTTTCTTTATCCAGTATTTTGCCATTTTCAATGTCAAATTTGTGTTTATGTTTGATTTCAGGATCCACTGAAGCAGTTTTGTTGTCAATATCGTCCACTTTTTTAACATGTTTTATCCTCTTTTTTAAAAGTTGTCCTGATTCTCCTAAATATACTTTCTCATACATGGAACAACTAATTTGATATATATTATATATAGTTTCCTTCCTCTTTAATTTATCATTTATTCTACACTAACATTTTTAAATTTTCTGTTGCTACATCCAAGATACTTTACCCGAATTGTTACATCCATTTTTCTTATTATTACAAATAATTAGGTTATATTGGAATATGTTGTACTTAGAAAGTTCCATCGATTTTAATTTTATATGTTAATTTTATTATTATTTTATTATATGAGTTGAGGCTAAAATGAAATTTACATTAGTTAAGTTGCTCTTGAAGAGGCGTCTAGTGGCACGAAAAATGGAGGGCACAAAATAAAAAGAAATTAATGAAAAGTTCAAGTTTTTATAATGACCTTCTCCCATTTTAAAAAACATAATTCAGAACAAAGGCCACAATCGTATAATATGGAGATAAAATATTTATATAATATATTTTTCAATATAATAACCGATATTTAGATATAATGAAATCAGATGTATTTTTTTTAAATGTTTCTTCAATAACAAAAGCTTTCTCTGGAAATAGATTTTTAACCAAAACACTATCCATTTTAAACAACGGCCGTTTTATTTTATTAGTTTAGACTTGGCCCTGAATTTAAAAATAACACCGAATTACCTAAATGAATTACTCTTCTTTGCCATAGATTCACTCCCGTTGTGTGGGTAATAAGGAAACGGTCATGAAATTTGGAACAAAAATAATTTGTCTAAAATATAACATCAAGTTTTTTGGCACAGTTCTGTGTGCGGCAAAAAACGAATCGTTGAGGTAAACGCTTTATAAGCATGATGCAGGAAATCGAATTAAAAAAGTTCAAGGCGATATTCTTAACGTTTGTTGTCAAAAAAAAGTATATTTCTGGTTTTGTGCATTCAAGAATGTCTTATTCCACACATTCTACCTTCTGAACTAAACTTAGCAACTGGGGAAATAAAGAATTCAAAAATGTATTCTTTATCAGCCCTAAGACACATGCAATATTTTGTGAAATATCTCAACAAAAAAAAAGGTAGAGAAATCATGGAAATCCCCGCACTTAAGGTCACACCCTCACAGCATATAGATACCTCTCTTCGTCCACATTACCAAACACGCTAGCCCCTTTTCTGAACCCTTTTCATTTTGCACATATGAGAGATTATACTGGTGCAATGGTCGTATATAGAAAATAATTTCGCCGGGGGCTAGGAGAATTTCAGGGGGGGGGGGGGTTGGAGCATTTGGGGGGTATGGAATACTAACAATCTAGAACTTGGAATAGTTAGCCAACTAAAACGCTATTACACCCACAAAAAAAAGTTGTTTTTTCTGAACTAAGTGATCTTATTTAATTTATTTTATGACATATTTTTACCGATGAAATAAAATTTCCGGGGGGGGGGGGCTGCAACCGTCTCAGCCCCCCCTTATATACGCCCATGATTGGGGTGGCTTAAAAGGGATATTCTTACTATTAATACACTTACTCTACCTATGAGAACTGATTGAAGCATCTTGACGCCAACAGCGAACCTAATAAAGTTCAAAATAATCACTTTCTGAATGTCGATTGCTCTTGCAACATCATTTTCCACACTTAAAATACTTAGTCCGCTAAGTCCCTCTTAAGACATTGTGCTTTGCTGATAATTTTTTAAGTCTAGAGAAACATCTCTCTCCTGAAGCCACAGTGAGAGGATGAGTGAAAAACAATAAGAATGCAGTGCAGAAGTCTGGAATGTTAGAAGCCATTCAGTAGTTATCAATAAACAAAAAGTCCGACTTGCAGGAACTGCGCCATCTTAGCGCGGTGTTCATATCTCTAGTGCTATTGGTAAAGGAATAGTAGCAGTTATTGGTGAGGTTTGATCCATCGTGAAAATCTAAAATAAAATGCGACTCCCCCACTTTTCATCGTTTACTCTTGGAAACACTGTAACACTGTTTCACATTACCCTTTTTTAGTAAAATACTCATTTTACTGCCTAATGCAATTTTAAAACAACAACAACCAATTAAAGAGTTTGGTAAACAGAGTCAAAACCCCATGAAAAAGAGCAAAACCAACAATTTCAACTGAATCAAACGTTTCCGAATACCCAAACTGAAAATTAGTTTGGACAATTATTTGTATCAATTTTTCTCTTAGACGGTTACATATGTATATTGCTTTAAAAATGGTTTCATTCGTTTTCCCTTTGTTAAGGAACCTATAAAACGAGTACCTGAAAGCATATCAACTTAATAAAGTAATAATAAAAAATAACGATTTTTTTCGCATGAATTTCGCTCCAAAACCATTTTCCGGTTGACAGATTCTGCTGGTTAACTAAGTTGACCTTTCAAATTAGATGAAAGATTTTTTTACCAAATTTCATCAAAATCGGAACATTTTTGAGACGGTGCGACAGCGAACAGACAAATATACATATATATATATATATATATATATATATATATATATATATATATATATATACACAAACACACACACAAATTCGAACCACCATTATATTCGTAATCTATGGGGTCTGAAACATGAAATTTTCTAGTTGGCTCTTCCGGATTGCGTCATGAGGTGAACCTCATAAACAAGTTTTCTCCCTATGGGGGAAGGAGGAACCGCGCTAAGAAGTTGGTCATTTCCTTCAGGGACTTCTTTTCTTGATTTCGGTTATGAAAGTTCTTCTAAAGCTCAAAATTTAATTAGGGAAATCCGTTGTAAGGTCATCACTATATTCCCTCAGTTGCCCTCAACTGTAAATCAAAATCTGAAGCTGACAAAACATTTGTCATACCTTCAAATCTAACGTAATTTGACAGATTTTATCATTTAAAGTAACAAAAAATACCACAGTTTTAAAATAACTACGCAGTGCAGTGTAGACTGCAGTGCAGTTGTCAACTCCACCATCAGCAGTTAAGTACGTATGTCGTGATGGTGGTGGTGTACACTAGGTTAAGCTGATCACAATACTACGAAGTGCCCGATCTGATCGCGTAGAACTAAACGTTACGTTACGTTAACCCAACGTCAACTACGTGGGGTCTGGGCGGACCCCACGCACAATGTTTTCCCCTTCCTTTATAGCCATCGTCTCTCTTCCTTCCTGCTCTGTGAATACCTTCCTACTCAGTAGTGCTCCGGAGAGCGGGAGTGTCAAATTGCTTATACGGAATAGCCCACCCTTCAAATTGATTATTTTGTGTTGAAAAACGGGTTTGGGGTCTGAGCTGACCCCACATGGGCTTCTGTGATAACATTTTTTTAAGAATATTTACATATATTTTCTTTTTCCATTCTCATTAGTTTTCATCTGCTATCAAGATAAAACTGAATTCGTCGAATTTTACAATTTGTTGAAAGAAGGAATTGATTTTTTGGTCGAAATGTGTCATACTTACAATAACAAAGAGGTATTCTTGTCGTTGGCCTATGAGATGTGTTATTGTCTTTCTGTAATGCAATTTCAAATCTACCAACCACAAGTTTGGAACCTGGGACTCGATATTTAGAGGGTATCCTCACGCGCACCTACAATTTGATTGCATATTTTTTGAAGTTAGTTTTATAGACTGTTAGTACGCAACTAACATAAATGTAAATGGGGTCCTTGGAGGCCCCACTTGGGGGACGGTGTTTCTCACTTCCACGTGGTCAACGGTGGGTTAATTTGACATTTACAGAAAATAAAAAAAAAAATCATAAAACTTTTGGGTTGGGGGCCTGCGGGCCCGGCTGTTACGCCACTGGAGGAATATGACCATTCGAAAGCTGATTAATCTTTGTTTTAATAAATAGTTCAGATTACAAACATCTATTTCGCGTTATAAGGCTTTAAAATCCGTACCAATTGATTCGAAAGGGTTTGTTTCGTTCCGTTGAGCTTGTTTCCATAAATGTCAAATTTCTTCCAATCCATCATGTTGCCATTGGTTTCTTAACCCATGAATAAACCAATGAAAACATAATGGATCTCACCTGTTGATAAGTGAATATCCTTTCCATGAGATTTCATTTGGTTTCCTAGACAAATATAGGCATTACAATTCTCTAATGTCAGAAAAGTCTTCCGAAAAATAGCCCTGTTTTTAGTTGTACTTCAAATTAATACTTTAATATTTGTATTTAATTTAATGTACATAGTTAAATTGCTCCCAAAGAGGCGTTAAGAGACATAAAACATGTGATAGAACCAAATAAATGCCTTAATGAAGAGTAAAGTTTTTTTTTTTTAATATATTACCTCCCACTTTTAAAATACATTGTTGAGGACTTACGTTCACTATCTCATAATATCATGTAAAATGATTTCAAAGAAAGATGCATACTTTTTTTGAATATAACGTATTATATAAAATTGTAATAACTTAATACCTCACAATTGTAAAAACTGACAGGAATTAAATATTAAATCACAGTATGATTTTATTGAATAGAATACATCCGCTTGGTAATTGGAAATCAATATATTGGATTCCCACGACTGTATACTGTGTAGTGGCATTTTCTAAATTGTTGATTAATCAATAAAAAAG
>OX328132.1:76525921-76559064 GCA_946811695.1 Gonocerus acuteangulatus
CCGAAGTTGTGAATTATTCCCTTAACATTATATTGTTTTTAAAGTTTTTATTTTACTCCTCATTTATTTCAGAGAAAAATTAAAAATAGGTGATTAATATGATGTAGTGTGAAAGACTGGCATAATTTTAATTGATCTGATTACTTGCAACTTTGTTTTTAATATAAACTGTTCTAGATACATAAGAATATTGATCAATAACATCTTTGTCAGTATTCAAATTGAATTACCGGAATGCAACCATCATTTTTTTTTTTTTTTTTTTTTTTTAATTTCAACTGTTAATTTAGAGATTAATAAATAATTGATGTTTCAGACAATTTGGGGGATTATTTCTTGAATGAAGGACAGTTCATTTCAAGAAGTAAAGATCCAGAGGAAATTCAAGCAATGCAAGGCAAAGTGTACAATCAAGTTTTTGTTGATATAACTACTACATTCACTATTCTTATTGGAATATTTTTTCCATCAGTCACTGGTATGTGTAATAAATATTTACTTTTAATTTTCTGAGTTTTATTTCATAATTATTTCCTGACTTGATACATTTTTATTTAAATTCATTAATTTAAAGGAATTATGGCTGGTTCCAACCGCTCTGGGGATTTGGCTGATGCACAAAAATCAATTCCTATTGGAACGATTTGTGCAATTATAACAACTTCAACTGTTTACCTGTCATCAGTACTATTATTTGCTGGAACTGTGGATAATTTGCTTCTCAGAGACAAGTAATTTTCATAAATATTATGTAATTTTATGTATATCTGTATATATATATATATATATATATATATATATATATATATATATATATATATAATATGTACTTTAAAGACATAATTAAGGGGAAAAATAAGTTTAAAATAATTAAAACTTAACATAAATGATGAGGACAAGCCAGTTTTTATGTGCTAATGGCCTCGACAGCCGATGCTCGAAAAAAAAATTAAATAAATAAAAAATTAAAAATAAGCCAGTTTTTTTTACTTTTTGTATAGTTCGTGACTTTGTGGTACATTAAAATGTACATTTCTTACCAAATATGTTTAGGTGTCAATATTAATAGGACTACCTAGGTCAGAGAAAACTGTACTTGAAGTCTCAGAAATATTGTTAAACATAATATATTTCCTAATCTAAGCCTTCCAAATACTTCCAGGAATAATTTCAGCATTATCTGAAAACATACTGAGATGACGCAATTCATGTGTGATGGACTTTTAAATTGCTTATGTATAAAAGATGATCATAAAATGTTGTTGAAGTTGAAGGCGGTGCAGTAGATGGAAGTATTTCAGTCGAATCAGGCTAACTGATTTTTGTACTCAAAGATTTATCAAGAAAATGAATTGCCCATTAAACCGTTAAATTGTCAAATTAAATGCTAAAAAATAAAAAATAAAATGTATACAAACTTGATTTATTTGCTGTTTTTATATTAACAATCTAAGAAATATTCACCTAAACTTATCACTTTCAACGTAACCCATTAGCGCCAGAGTTTCTTTTTTTCAAAAATTCTTAATACAAATAAATCAATTTTACGAGCTTATTATATAATATAATTTTTCTATCATCTCTTAGATATTGGCGTTGCCATATGGTAACGCACTGGGCTAATGGGTTAAAGGTTTAAACAAGTTATTTCAAGGGGAGAGAGTATATTTCTCATTATGATACTGTTTATATTTGACACATTTGCATTAATAAAATAATGTTTAGCAGATACCCTACAATATTTAACTAATTAAATTTTGCTTGTATTATTTATTTTTTTTATTTTTTTTTTTTTTTCAGGTTTGGACAAAGTATAGGGGGAAGACTTGTTGTTGCAAATATGGCTTGGCCAAATGAGTGGGTCATTTTAATCGGATCCTTTCTTTCAACCCTTGGAGCTGGTCTTCAAAGCTTGACTGGGGCTCCGCGATTATTACAAGTATAAAACATTTCAATTGTTACAATATTTACAATTATGTGATTATAATTCCAATTAATCTTCACTCTTTCTATCTTTCAGGCCATAGCCAAAGATGGCATAATACCATTTCTATCCCCATTTGCTGTGTCTTCAAGCAGAGGGGAACCTACAAGAGCCCTGATTTTGACTTGTTTAATTTGCCAATGTGGTATACTGCTTGGGAATGTTGATTATCTTGCTCCTTTGTTATCTATGTTTTTCCTTATGTGCTATGGATTTGTTAATCTAGCGTGTGCGCTTCAAACATTATTGAGAACTCCGAACTGGAGACCACGATTTAAATACTATCACTGGTAAATATAATCAATTTTATTATTATAATCATTATTATTCTTAATTTTTCACAGCATATGGAATAATATATTACATGAATTTCATTCCTATTCAATTAAAAAAAAGTAAAAAATAGAAGAATTTCTATAAACATTACAAAGGGCATTTTACATAATTGTGTGGAATTGATCAGCTTAACAATCAAGACTGATGAAAAAAAAATAGTGTTGATGCCTACATTCTTAATTGTTTTTTTACCGAAGGTCATAAAGAAAATGAAACTTATGAATTATGACAGGGAGAAAACTCAACTGGGTGTGTTCGCATGTTGCATTCAATTGTTCAAGACTTAAACGACTGAAGCCTCAATCAGAGTTACATTCATTGTTTGTAAATAAGCCATAAATTAAAAAGAAATAATTGATGTAAAATACGTTGTATTAATAGAATCATCATTAAAAAAAAAGAAAAAATCAGTCCCATTGCAGGCCTTGAGTTCAGGTACTGTAAAGACATCTGTTTCTAGATCTCTCGGATCACTAAGGAGATAGTGTGTTCAGTACTATTCTCTGGGTACCTGATTTTCACCTTTGCAGGTAGGCCAAGGGAAGATCTGGGATTCCAATTTCAATTTCTACTGATTGGGTTAAAAGATAGCCAGCACAGTGAAAGCCAATTGACACATTAGCCTTCAGTTCATGGACTCAAAAGACCTTAATGATCTATAAGATTTCTCTTTGGACGTGGACTTTGAGTTGCTTCAGCCCTTAATCACTGTGAGCTCACAGACTATTGCGACTTCAATCCTAGTTCACTATTTTTCAAAAATAAGAAGAAATTGTTATTAGTCATATTATAATATGCAGTTGTGTTCTTGTTGTTTGAAGTTCTATAAGGACTCCCAACTTCCTTCTTCCCTTCTTCAGCCAGTTGTGGACTGGCTGTGGCAGTATTTCACTTTCCCCTATGACAAAATGAATTGGAGCGTTACTTTGCCTGGGATTCCCCTGTTTGGTTATGGCTCAGGCATTTATTTCCTTCCTGGCAAACCTTTTAGATAACCCGCAAAACGTCTCCACGATCTGAAAAGGCTTTATCTGTCCCCTTCCTGGCTAGTTCATTGGCATTTTCATTAACTGCATTGCCTGGTACCCACCAATAAGTGTAACCTTATTGTTTCTTCCTGGGTGATTTAGTGGATAGTGGCCATTCCTGATTAATTTAGACCAATAATACATGCCAGTGCCTTTATTACAGCATGATTGTCTGATTCTTTTAATTTTCAACTCTTTCTTTCGAACAGAATTTTGAAGTAGGTGAGCTTACTATCCAAGTTTTGGTCCCGATATTTGTCTGCACCTTTAATTTGTGTAGGTGCTTTTTCAGCTGAGTGGTTTTCAATGTTAAGAACCCTTCTCTTGGAAATTACTGTAGTCTATTCAGTATTAATGAACAAAGCCTCAACAGGCCATTTCATTAATATAATCAAACAGCATACATAATAGAGAAATTTAAAAACAAAATGTATTCTTATCCCAAGAAAAATCTCAAGTGTTTTTTTTTTGTCTTTGGGACTGAATGACTTGGTAAAGGACTGGGCCAAGGAAATACTGGTGAAGATGGATGTGGAAAGAGCCCTTCGACGCCTCGTAAAAGTACGATTTATCAGCGCCTCTGGGTATCCTAAGGCTATAACAACGGATGAAGCAGTTCATGAGACATACCCAAAAACAATAATTGAACTGAAGGAATAAGAGTGAGGTTACAAGGAGTTGATGGGGTCTTTGTTGGCAAGAGATGGCGAGTGAATAAGATTTTTCACAGAAAGCTTTTATACAGATGTACAATATGAGGAAAAGGGAAATCGGAACTTATGAGAGATTAGGAACCTATCACAATAGGTTTAGATTTGTCAGGGTTCAAGGAAAGCTTATTAGCTCCTGCCCAAGCATTGATATTAATAAGATACTCATAGTATCCTATTGAAAAGAGAGTTATTACTGAGAGTCGTCAGCATAAACACCGAACTTGGAATGGACTATGGAAAGAGGAAGATCATTAATGTATACAGAAAATAAAGTTGAGGCTAAGGAAATGCACAACACCATGGGAAACGGGAAGACGGCTAGAGAGATTGCTATCTACCACTTACTGGTTTCATTTTGAAAGGACATATTGGCACCAGCCAAAGGCACTGTTGGAAAGAGATTGGAGTTTGGTGAGAAGGCTTTAATTAACTTAATGGGAACAGAATCTGGACCATAGACGTTGGCCCACTTTTTAAGGAGGTTATAAGATCTTGAGGAGTTATATAGGAGAAGAAAATGTGGTTGGAATTAAAAGGAAGTTTGGAAAGTATGGAAGGACTTCATGGGACTGAAGAAGAAGACACAAAGTGAGCGGTTTTGGAAAAGGAAAGTTATCGAAAGATTCAACATTTTGATTTAGAGTCGGGAGCATTGGAAACAGATTGGTTGACATAGAGGGACTTGGCTCGACAGCCAAGAATGGTTCTTTAGGAAGATTGGTCTAACTGTATTTTTGCCTTGTTGCTTCTCTTCTGCCTATAGTTACCTTAGAATTGGGCATGATATGGGATAGGTTATTTGAGATCTTGAGAAAAAAGAAAGCGTACTGGGTGTTGAGATTAGGCCAGGACTTTTTAATAAGAGTCCTGAATAAAGAGTTGAAATCTGGGGTCGGAGGAATGGGAGCGAAGGTTAGGTGAATAGGGTACCACAAAAAGATTACGATAATAAAATACTTCACTAACTAAGGTCAAGTCAGGGGATTCAACGAGAAGGTTAGTATATAAGTCACCAGCCAGAATTATTTAGAAATAATATGGGTAAATGTGAAGACGCGGGGTCTGGGCACCGATCGTTTTGAAATTTTGCACTATAACGTATTGTGATGCACTAAACACAAATCTGTTTAAAAAAAAAAATCGCTCTCCACTAGGAAAGAAGTTATGAAGCACTAAATTTTACTGCTGTGCGGGTTGTGAAAGGTAATGTAACCTACTATGATTGTCAACATGCGCATGCGCGGGTATGGAAAATTTAAAATAACAGTTCTTTGTTTGCCAATCTTACATAACAGAATTCTATTAATTTTAGCGAGTTGGATTGACTAGAGTTTTGATATCTTCTTGAGCGAGTGTAGCGAGCGGAAACGCACAGCATGTATGCTCATAAGCGACATGTTACGACAGGTGAGGATGCCCAAATTTACAATGATTTGTGAATAAATAGTTTATAAATATTTCAAATAACAGTTCTTTGTTTGCCAATCTTACATCTCCGCACATTCGCATGTTTACAAATACGTTGTTTACGTCAGCTTTCAGAACCCGCACAACAGTGAACTTCAGTGCTTCATAACTTCTTTCCTAGTGGAGAGCGAGTTTTTTTTTTAACGGATTCGTGTTTAGTGCATCAAAATACGTTATAGTGCAAAATTTCAAAACGATCGGTGCCCAGACCCGGCACCATTATGGTTCACATTTACCATAATATGGGACTAACTGGTAACGGAAGGATCCAAAGGATTGTTAATATGGCACATGAGGAGGAGAACAGAAAACAGTAGAGGCGATGAGGGATTGAATGTCTCCCTAAAAATATATTCTCAAGGTAGGACAAATCAGAAGATGGTGAAGGAAAAAGGAGGTTGGAATTCACGCTCTCATGAACAAAGAAGGTGACCCTTCCTCCTGTTTTAACATCTTTGTTATCTTATCTGAGGAAGAGCTGTATACAGTGGAGTCTCACTTATACGAATGTGAGGGGAAAATGTTTTGTATAAGTGAATATTTCGTATAACTGAATATTTCGTATAACTGAATATTACTATGCTTTGTGGCTATTTTAACCCTCCGCTAGTGGCGCGCACCTGAGAGGTGCATATTTTCTTTAATTTTCCTATCACGGTTGAAAGCCGTGTTTTGGCAGGCTCTCCGCTTTAGTATCTTCCGGATTTCCGTTTTTCTACCGGTCAGTCGCATTGACGCATTTTTGTGTGGTCATCATTGCCAGTGGCTGTCCTTGTCAGGTGCCGCGCCACAACTCACGTAAGTTTTACAGATATAAGATATTTACAGTTTTCGTTCTCTATCTTACTATGCTGCCATCTATAAATATGTGGGTGAGTTTATTCGATCGTAGAATAAATGAGAAGAGTAAAAATTGGTCTTCAACTGCTAGGTACTTGTGTTTTATATTCATATTTTATATACATATCTTATATTTATTGACATATATCATATTCATATTTTATATATTTAGACATGTTTCATGTACATAGTATAACCTGGTATGTAACATATGTTATATATTTTAACATAAAGTGTATTACGATTCCACTAACAGTACCTAGTAATAGTGTAGCCATGAAACATGATCCTTTTTTTTTAAAGAATCAGAAATTTGACATTTATAGCCAAACAACAGCAGAGCAATAGCAATAACAGCAGAGTGTTTTAAGTAAGGCCGGGTTTAGAGGTTTACAAAATGGATTGATTATTCATTTTCATATTAATATTTTATTTCATATCGAACATGATATGATTTTATTTAAACGAAAACTATGGTTTCTTATGTCTCCCGCAAAAACAAAATTGTTGTTTTGTTATCAAATCTGCAGTTTTTTACTATTTCTCTCAAATAGCAATGTCATCACGTTGCTGAGGCACATTTTTCCGCGAGAAATAGGGTTTGCACCTCTGAGGTGTAGCGCCACTATGGATGTCCCTAAAAGGGGCGCCACTACTGGAAGGTTAAAATAAAATAAATTCTTCATAAAAGAGTCAAAATTGTATTGTTTGTACATAGTTTGTTATTAGATAACGTTGTACATTATTATATTTTCACGTTTCATATCACAAAAGTCTCCTCGATTTCTTTGCTCTTATCGATAATAGTCGCGAGGGTTGACAAAGGTAATTTTAACCGTTTAGCTGAGTCTATTTTTGTTTCCTTTGGGTTGCCATCAACTTATTTTAGTATTTTTATTTTGTCTTCAAGCGAAAGTTTTGTTCTTGTTTTTTTACCCATTTTAAAAAATGAAAGGACAATAGAACACAACTACTAGAATGACTACTGTATAGAGAAGTGAGAAACGAGAGAGTGGAGGGGGATGAATTAATGGAACGTGCCGTGTTATTAGATCAGAAACTAAGGAAATCACAGAAGGGAGAGTGCATAGAACACGGCTGGACTACTAGAATGACAAGGAAGAACTGAGACGAGTGAGAGAGACTGGAAGGGGTAAGTCACTGGTAAATCTGTAAATATTTCGTGGAAAAGCTGTTGTCTCTTCGTATAAGTGAATAGTATTCACATCAGGGGAACAATTAAGCTTTCGTATAAGTGAATATTATGAATAACTGAATATCGCATAAGTGAATAATTCATTACACAGGATTAAATGCAGTTTCCCCGGGGAACGAGAAATTCTTCGCATAACTGAATGTATCGTATAAGTGAGACTCCACTGTATATACATGTATACTGTATGGAAGCGTAGATCGTCGGGGTTTCGGTCAGTGTTCTTATTCAATAAAACACATTTTATTTAAGAACACTGACCGAAACCCCGACGATCTACGCTTCCTACTTCTGAACGGTCGACCATATCTTCTCAATTATGTATACTGTATGTTCACACAAACACACACACATACTAATGGATGCAGCATAATTGAATGTTGTCCTTCATTTAGGTCTCTGTCATTCACTGGACTCTCATTGTGCATTGCTGTGATGTTCATGTCAAGTTGGTATTATGCTTTAACTGCAATGGGGATGGCTGGGCTAATTTACAAGTACATCGAATATCGAGGGTAAGAAAGTTTATTTTTCATGTTATTATAATGAATGGTGAGCTGAACCTATTTTTCAGTTTGTAATGCTAAATTTTAGGGCTGAAAAAGAATGGGGTGATGGCATTAGTGGTTTAGCACTTTCTGCAGCAAGATATAGTCTACTTCGCTTAGAAGAAGGGCCCCCTCATACGAAGAATTGGAGACCTCAAATTCTAATTTTGAGCAAATTAACAGACGAATACATACCAAAATATCGTAAAATATTCACTTTTGCTTCACAGTTGAAAGCAGGTACTTTATTTTTATCATACAATTATGTTATTTTTATACAATCTCTGATTCATCAATCCATCAATGGATGGATGATAGCTCTTGTTTTGGGGGGAGACAGACATTATCAAGTTTACAACTCAGCCTTAGCAACCTGCTTGAAAGACCATTAACCTAATTTTTTTTTCCTGCCACTGGTGGGGATCAAACCCACCATCTCCCGCTTATGAATCTAAGGCGTTAGCCACTAGACCACGGGAGATCCCCCCATTTAACCTAATTGTTCAAAAATTCATCTTAATTACATCTACATTTATCTGTTTTGTTCAGCTTGGGAGAAATTTGTCCTGCTAATGAAGTTCATTATTCAGTGTTACTGCTCATATAAGAAACAGCATCCCTGGATCAAACAATTGGCTTTCGTAAGCCAAGTAATGGTCAATTCTCACCAAGTTCTTTTCCACTCCAAGTTTTTACTTTAGATAGATTTTTATTTGATTTTGCTTGATTTTACTTTTATACTATGATTATATGCACTCAAAAAATTAAACTCTATGATCATCGCTTTTCTGAAGATGTGTCAAAGACTAATGTTTATGTTATTACAAACCGGCTAGAAAATCTTAATTCTTTATATTAAAAGAAATTATTTGTCTGAAGAGATTACAAATACTATAATCCTATAATTTAGGATTAAATTATTTTTTATGCTGTTAGAAAATATTTAATTTTTAGTTCATTCTGAAACTTTGTTTCTGCTTTCTAGGTAAAGGATTGACTATATGTGTAGCAGTGATCCCAGGAGAATTTTGCCGATGTGCAGGTGAAGTAATGGCTGCTAAACAAAGCTTGAGGAAAATTATGGAAGAAGAAAAAGTAAAAGGATTTGTTGATGTTCTTGCCGCCAATGACATTGCTGAAGGGCTTAGTCATCAGTAAGATTATTTAATATGAAAAGTCCTTATGCAACTAATGAATAAAGTTTTCAATATTTTTTCCTTTAGTTGTTTACCAATTGAAAAAGAATCTGTGAGATCTTATTTATTTATTTATTTATTTATTTTTTATTCTGCAAAATAATCATTATTGACTTAAAGTATAAAGTTACAGAAATAACACAATGTTTTCTTTGAGGATACAAGTGACCAGTAGAGAAATGTTTATTGTAATGATATAAAACCAGGATTTTTAATGTTGCTTCCTCTCTCCTATTTTCTGTATATTTAATTCATGGTTAATAATATGAATAATTTTTAAATATGTACATGTAGATGAAAATTAATATATTTATTAGAATTAAACCCACTATTTTGAAAGTTCGGATTTTGAAAGTTTTACACAATTACATTCATGTAAATGATTAATCCTCATTCCAGAGTTCAATCAACTGGACTTGGTGGAATGAAACCAAATACAGTAATACTCGGCTGGCCTTATGGGTGGCGTCAATCTGAAGAACGAACTTGGAATACATTCTTAAAAACAGTTCGCAATGTAGCTGCAGCAAGAATGGCTTTATTAGTTCCAAAAGGAATTAACTTCTTCCCCAACTCTACAATTAAAGTAATTAGAAAATACCAATCTAAATTAATTATATAATTTATTTATTATTATCCCTTACAACATTCAATTTTTAAGATGGCTGGTAACATCGATGTATGGTGGATTGTTCATGATGGTGGATTACTGATGCTACTGCCTTTCCTACTAAAACAACATCGTACATGGAAAAATTGTAAATTGCGTATTTTCACAGTTGCTCAAATGGAAGATAATTCCATCCAGATGAAAAAAGATCTTAAAACATTTTTATACCATTTAAGAATTGAAGCTGAGGTTGAAGTTGTTGAAATGGTAAGTCTGTGAATTTGTACAACTCTTATCTGAATTAATGAAAAATATGGGTAAATAAATTTAACAAATATTTATTACTAGACAAAGTGTGGTAAACTAGTCTAGCAGACTAATTGGAATTAATAATTAGATTGTAAAAAAATTGGTAACTACGATTTCTGTTTCAGACTGACAATGACATATCAGCCTACACTTATGAGCGTACTTTAATGATGGAGCAGAGAAATCAAATGCTACGAGAACTTCGATTGAATAAAAAAGAAACTCTTGGCATGGTAATGATTTTGCATTGGTTAATTCTCATAGAATAATAATTTAGAATGTTATATAAAACAGAATGAAACCTAAAAAATCATTGTGGATTGTAATTAAGGCTTCTATGAAAGGAAATAATACAACGGTATTGCAATTGTAATTATAATTAAAATTGTACAAATAATTCTTTGTACCTTCTAACTTTGCTGTTCGAAAAATTATTATAATTCAAAGCTGTATATGCTACAAAATGATCATAATCATAAAATTATGGTAACATAAATCCATCTGTCTTCTGATAATAAATTTTGGTCTAAGTGTTTCATTTGAAATACATCTGTATCTTGATTCTATTGGTATGCAGCAATTAAAATACCCACTAATTTTATATCTTTTAAATTAGATTTAATTTATTTTAGGACAATATGATTTAGCTCTTAAAGTGTTACCCTCCCAATCAACAAAAATGTGGCTCATTCATGATTTTAGATGCTAATCATAGAGAAGCAAAACTCCGTCATAAAAAGACGTAATAAAGAGAGGGACTGATTACCTTGAAGTTAACATGTTTATTGGAATCCTTTCTTTTAAATTAAATTATGGATTTAACACTAGTTATTGATAGTAATAAATGACTTTTACATACATAGTCATACTGAATATCTACTAATTAAAAATGCTCATTTTAAATTTAAAGCATGCTCCCATTAATTAAAGGGATACATTTCCCTTTCAGATCAAAAAATGAAATGTGGTTTACAGCATTGTTTTTTAATAAAATATACCTGGTCTACAAAGAACCTGGTAAACAAGTTTATTAGATTTAATAATAAGGCATGTTTTAATCATAACCAAGTCTTTCTATGCCAGGCTGTTTGATTATGACAGAAAATATTAATGATTTTTTATTTTATTGGTAGATTCTTTATAAAAAGGTGAGTTATGAGAATATTTTTTTATGTGCTGATTTTTAAAATATTGAGCATTAAAAATAAGTAACCAGCTTGCAAAATGTGTCTGGCATATGAATATTCATGAATTAGTTTTTCATCATGGAAAGTTCTTTAACTGTATATGTCATGTTACTTTACCAGCTCAAAGAAACTTTAGGTGGATCAATGACAAGAACATATTCTTAATATTTTTTGTAATTTTGAATATTTTTTCGGGATTTTATAACTCATTTAATATCATTCTGGTATTAATTAATCAATGGTTTACTTTTCATTTTAAAAACATATATCTAGTCTTTCTTCTTTTTGAATTAGTGTCGCATGTATCATACATTTCGAAAGTAAATGATTTTTTTTTTTTTTTTATCGTTAATAGAGCGATCTAAATTTTTTGCTAATAGTGAACATTTCACTTCTTCTTTTTCAGTTTTTAAAATGTAAATATACAAATTGTATTATCATTCATTGTAATAAAACAAAATTTGTTTTATAAATAAATTAAATAAATAAAATTATATAACACAAAAACAACTTCTTCGTCTAGCTAGGAACTGATTGAGCTTTCTCTAAAATGAAAATTCAGACAATTTCAATAACGAATGTAGATGATTGACTTACAACTCAAAGAACAAATTAGACAGAATTCACAATTTTTTCATAAGAGATTCTTTATCTTTCTGAAATCACATTGGGAACATACTCTACCTATTAATGATACAACTCTATTAATATCATCAAATAGGCTTTCTACTTTAGATTAGAAAATTAAATTTATAGGATTGGTAATTTATAAAAATAACCAGATCTGTTCTGTTCTTCTAAAAAAATGCAATTATTAAACTCTTACAAAAGTTATGTAAAAACTATATCAAACCAAAATCTCAAATAAATTATAATACATTTATATATAAAATGTTTTAATGAAATTTCCCAGACCATTAAAATACTATATCATACAAAACAATTGAGGCAATTGAACTAAGATACAAATAAGAATAAAATCTGTCATTTAAGTGAGATTTGCTTATATTTCGAATTTCAAAACATGCCCATCCAAAATAATTCTTATTTTAATAAATAGATTAGCTGTATAAAAAAAAAAAAAAAAAAAAAAAAAAAAAAAAAAAAAAAAAAAAAAAAAAAAAAATCTGTACTGCACATAAGAATAGAATGTAAATTATTATCATAGTTAAATTAAGATAATTCGAGTTTCTGAAATAATTCAGTGAATATATATATATATGCATTTAAGTAAAAGAGCTTAATCAAAAACATGTCAAGTATACTAGGGAAATACCTCTTATTTTATTTATTATTGTATTTAAGGTTGGCTACAATGAGATACCTTCTGAGGAGAACATGCCTTTGGTGCGTTTTTGTTCTGTGAAAGCTTTAAAGCACAGTAGAAATATTTTAGGCTTTATTGCATGTCATATTGCTGAATTGCGTTTGTAAGATATTAGATATGGCTGGTTCATTCCTAATGTTTCACTACCACTCTGTAGTATTATATTTTAACTAGATGACTTTTTTTATTTCTTTTACAACACTGAATATACATCCCCAGAAGATAATGGATAACCTTTTATAATTTCTTTGAATGTACTCTATGTCATCTGCATGGAATGCTTAATAGACCTAGGTTGAAGCTTCCGAGTGCCAACAATAACTAATGATTCTCTCAAAATATTTTTTAAATAAATATTTAGCGAAATAATTTAAATTTTCTTCCCCCTGTGACTGTGATATCTATGCAAATGTATCGTAACCTTATTATTTACTTTTACTTCTCCCCTTATACCTTCTTTTCCATAATTTAAATAAAGACCTCTATTCTTTATTGATCACATAACACAAACAATTATAAATTAAATAATTTAGCCTTAATGAAAGCAGGGCCAAAAGTTTCTAGCATGCAAAAAAAAAAAAAAAAATACAAAAATTTACAATTCAATATAATTACCCTTAGGTATACCTATAAAACATGAATTTTTGCATACAATATTAACTTCCTGCCCAATAAGTCACATTTGAATTTCAATATTGATAAGTTAAGGTGGAGTCTATTTACCATAACAGTATTTTCTAGAAAGCCACTCTACTTGACAGAATTTGAAAAGACACCTCCATTGAGGAAGCTTCTTTTATTCTTTCAACATGATTTCTCTTTTCAATAATTTCAGAAAGATTTACATTTTTCTAAATCAATAATCCCCTCTCTGATGTTTCATTTATTAGGCTCAGTAATTAACAAAAAATGGCCATGAGTGACATTTAGAACTTAGATTTAGCGCATGCTTTGGCTGTGCTAAATGAAGAAGAAGCTTGTCTGACCTGCTATTTGGCCTTCTTTGAATAAGAATTTATCACTAAAAACTTTTTATTGCTCAAAAATTGTAGTTACATTGAAATTTTACGTTTCAGTTTAAAAAATAATAAAATTGAATTCCCAATATTAAAAAATTAAAATCACTCTTACATATTAATAATAAAAATTATAAATATTTGATTTTGAGGATTTAATTTACGATTGACCATAAGGAGTATTCTCAAACATCAAAACATAATATGTTTACATTAATTATCTTGAGCAATGCGAAGATGTAAATTCATATTATCATTGAGCATTAAAAAAAAAAAAAAAGGAAAAAAAAAGAAAGTCTGTGCATAACATGACAATCAAGGGACCAGAGGGGCAGATACTGTAGAGTTGTCTATTTCTTGACCATACTGTACTCTAGGGAGATAGTTTGGTCAATACTGACCATATGCCATCAGTTTGCTCTGGTCGCCTGATTTTTCCTTTTGTTGGTACTCAAAGAGGCAAAAGGGAAAATCAGGCTTGGTGAGCGTAGGGACAGTCTGGAACCTTGAACGAGGACACTAGAAGATTTAATTTTGGAGTGAGCCTCGGTGAAGTTTTGAAATCGGATCCTCCAGAACGTGAGTCTAGTACTCTACCCAAACTTTGCCCCATCAGTGATCATAACCTCAAAATAAACATCCTAGACGTCAGCCTTGCTTTTTTTTTTTTTTTTTTTTTTTTTAACTGATTGTGCTTCTCATTGTCAGCAAGTATAATTTTGCAGCAGTGTACTATTTCATACTTACACCCCTGTTAATTTATTTTTGACTTGAAATATAATTATTGTTTTATAATATAAACTTGTAATATTTAATAAAATGTTTTATTTAATACAAATAAATCTTTATATGTAAGTTTTGTTTTGATTTTATATATTTATGATTTTCATAACTACGTAGTAATCATTAGAAATATTATTAAAATGTTCCCCATTGTCCGCCTACTTGTCAGTTTCATTTTCATAAAAATGTCATTATTCATAAAATCATAGACTTATAATAACAACATAAGGAATTTTGGTGGATCGGTTACTCTTAAAAACAAGCTTATCAAAGCAATACCTAAGGCACTATTACATATCTCTCTCGGTATGTATAGATTTTATACATGTTGCTTAGTTTCAAACTCACAACAAACTTTCAATACTCATGAAGAATAGTATGTCTGGTTTTTAGAAGTTATAGATTGATGAAAAAATATTAAACATATTTATCTAATATAAATTTTTTGTTAAAACATTGATATACAAATCTCAGCTCAGAAACTTGCCACAAATGAGAATTCTACAAATGAGAACAAAATAGCCAGAATAAGGTATTCCATGCAGATTCACTTTAATGTTTCAAGAATATGTAATTCTCCTCATCACTATGTGAATATAAATATGAAAGTTAACTCTTACATTGGCCATATATTTTTTAGTGGCATTATTATTATATTAAACAGTTAAATATATCTATGATATTTACAGTGCTCAAGTTACAATATGATGTCGTATAACCGCATTTATTTATGACTATTTATACAACTATTTGGTCCAGTCTTTAATTTACTCCCGTCATCTCTTGAAGAATGATAAAGTAGATATATTCTTTGAAAGTTTTATTTTTATGATGTTTCAAGCTAACAAATACCAAAGAATTTAGTTTATTCATGTCGGCTTAGTTTAATAAACCAACAGAAAATCATGAAGCAAAACTTCATATATATATATTTATATTTATTTGTACTGATATTTAGAAAAAAACATAACATGCCAATGTATTGTTGGGAGTCTTTGTATGTGATTTACAAAATTTTAAAACCATTAAAAATGACATTATAAAACTTAAACATACATTTTGAATGTCATATCAAATTACTTCTAAAAGCATTAATGACCTTTATTACAAATGAGCATCTTTGCAGTTGTATAATTAGCTTTCCTTAGTAAAATGTGTAATATGCAGTGTTTTTAACAACTCTGTAATGATTTTTCCTGCATTAAATCTGTAGAATTATTGCTTTCATTAGTAAATAACGTCTATAAGTTGAAAAATTAATCTAGTAGGAACATTACAATTATTTCATAAATGTAGATATGCTTCTTGATTTCCCTTGAGTGAGTTGAATGAGAGAAATACAAAAAACAATCATGTTTTGCAACTTAATATAAATGTGTGATTATTTAAGAGCGTATGATCTATGAGATTTTAATAACTTATAAAATTAATGATTTCCTTCATATTCTAAATTTATTAAATTTAGAAAGCACCAACAATTTTCTATTTATTTTTGTAATTTTGCCATAATTAAATTTTGTTCATTCTTTGATATATTCATGAAGCAGCTTAATGTTTCATTCCCTCTTTTCACTTTTGTTTTTTTCTGTAATGATGCTTTGCTACTTCACTACTTTCTATCTGTTTTAGTTCATGCCTTTAAATTTGTTAGGTTGAAACCATCTCTTTGTAACTATGGTACTTAGCTGCCTTCCTCTCAAAGTGGGTTTCACTGTTTTCTTCTTTTTTTAAAAAATACCTTATTTCATTGTATAATATTAATTGATAATGCTCTATTTCAAAATTTTATATGTAATCTAAAAATGTCATCAGATTTTGCATCAGCATATATGCACTGAACAATATGTAATTAATATACAAATCTCACAGAAGCACAGAGTAATAATTGAGGCATACTGATGTTCTTTGAAAAGATATGCTTTACTTTTAGTGCATTTCTTTCCTCTTCCTGTAGGGAGAAAACCTGCTTATGATGTTGACCTTCTACCACAATCCGGAAGTACCAGCTAGAAATTTCCCTTGTTTCAAAACCTATAGATCACAAAATACGGGGCATTCAACCCGACAAGAATCATGCAATTTTGATGAAATTTGGTTCAAAAATATTGTATCTAAAAAGAAAAATCGACTTCATTAACCGGCAGAATATACTCAGCGGAACACTGATTTTAGGCGAAATTCGCATGAAAGAAAATCTTAGCTCTCACAATTTTTTGTAGACTTTCAGGTACACTAATTATAGGTGTTTTGAAGTAGTTAATCGAATGAGTACACCATAAACCTTTTTTTTAAAAATTTGTTCTCATGCAATTTTCAATGGGAAAATCAGTCAGAGAAATCATTACTTAAACATAAGTGTTGCTTTGGTTCCTTTGTACGTGTCTGTCTCTGTTTCCTAGGTTTTTCTTATTGCTTGTGGTGCTTTTTATTGATTTTAGCAGTATAATGAATTCGTCAATAAAATTAGGCAGATATAATAAAAAATAAATTTTTATTCTTTGTTGTTTGTCACAGAGCCTTCATTAAGAACAAACAATAGTCTAATAGGAGATGAAGTGAGTTATTTCATCTGAGAGTTGAATAACGTCAATTTTCTGTACATTGTGACCATTAAAGAACCTATAATCTTAATTTTCTTGGAGATTACTGAGGATTAAGTATTTAAATTAGTTTAACAGTAAAATTAGATTATCCATGCAAGTTAAGTATTTTAAAAATAGCAAAGAGTTTTAAAAAAATGATTAACAGTTTATATTCCAAGCTTTCCAAATGACACCAGGAATAAGAATAATATGGAAAGGCACCAATACATCGCAGTTACTGCATATTGGACTTTTATCATTCCTTTTTTGTTTCTCTTGAAGAATTTTTCTAAAATGTGAAATTCAGATTTTTCATCCAAAAATAACCAATATTTCCTTTCATTTAATGAACTTCTAACAAGTTAGTTTTGGGATCTCCTTACATATTCTGCGATGGTTAATATCATATTTTAGATTCTGTAATTTATGTTATTTCCTTTAACCCTGGATCAGGCGCAATCCCCGGAGTACCGTAATCGGGTGCAACTGTCCTAATAGAACAGCCGCAATTGTTTGGCCTTAAAAAATTCCAATATGCATTTTACGGTCTAAAAAAATTGAGAACCTTCCTAGACATCTAATAAATATAAAAATGTTGCAAATAGTTGAATCAGCTCAATGCCAAAAAATAAATAGTAAAAGCACTGATTTTGCGGTATCACAAAGGACATTATAGCTAGTTTCAGATCCCCCACTTCTTTCAGAGAGCTCTATCACCCAAAACAGTAAATATTTACTCTCTATGGATGTATACTAATCGCCCACAGTCAAAGTCATGAAAATAAAAAAATGTTTCGGAACTTTTCTAAGCCCTTCAAAATTGGGTAAATGTGAGCCAATTATCATTATCAATAAACATATTTTCCGTATTTGAGTTCTATTACTCCTCTAAAATACATTAGAATAACCCCCAGTCCAACCTCCCATTACTCAAAGGTTAGATCAAATGTTTTCTTGGCATTTCGGGAAAACTCTGAGTAAGAAAAGAACTACTTTTTTCACATTTTCATAACAAAATAATTTACCAAACGACGTATTCTGATTATATTAGTGAACGGTTTCGCAAGAACTGTTGAAACGACCCAAATAATGAGGCAAAAATAGTTTTAATAAAATTCACAAGCTTAAATATTTGTGACAGGACCAGGCGCAATGGTCCCATTAGGACGGTGACGCTGTAGCTGTTTCCGTCGATCTGACAGGCAGTTAAAGGGGGGTGCCATGTAGACAGGACCAACCTAGGAAGGTACTGAGGGGAGAAGTACCTTGTGTTGACAGACAGGACAGAGGTACCTTCAAATCCACCCACCCTTCCCAATAGAACCATTGCGCCCGATGCAGGGATAAAACTAAAATATCTACTTACATAGACAGTCAATATATTTCTGTGAAATCCTGAGTAGCTTCCTTCATTAACATGAGTACTAACTTTGTCTGTTTATTTTTAGTGCATGATAGAACGTTTCAAATTTGAGAATAGACTGAATTGGGGGGTAAGGCCAGAACTGTATAACAATGACATTTTGAAGGTAAGGTTTAGTCCTGTTTCAACCAGTGGTGGCTAAAGTTTACAATTTTTTTCGATTAAGTTAGAAAAATAAATTGTTTAGGGGGAAAAAATAGTAATAAGTTCTAATTCATGTATGTTCTTAGTTTATAAAATACTTCCTTAATGATTTCTAGGTGCCTGGTTATAAAAATTTGATTCTCCACCCCCAGGCACTGCGGTAAGCCCATACTAAATTAGCCCCCCCCCCCAGAAAGATTTGTCTAGAGCCGACTATGGTTTCAACTAAGAGAACAATTTGAGCCAGAAGAATCTTTAATGTGAAAGATTTCTGCTATCTAATTTCAGAATTTCTTAGCACTTATTACTTATATTTTATAGTGACCCAATCTCCTTTAATTCAAGATTGTTCAGGTGGATGGTCAATAAAAGAGAATTAACAAAGTCAATTCAATTTATTTATATAAGCTCTACATGTTTCACACCCTAGTTGCCTCTTCAGGAGCCAAAAAACTCACTAAAGTAAAAATACAGCCTACTTGTATTAAGGCGAACCTTCCCATACAATGGCCACGTCCAAACTGAGGTTATTACTACGTATAGCGTCAATCAGCTTTGTAAATTCGAGGGATTCCAAAAAACAAAAATTGATCATCCAGAAAACATTAGTCCATTTTAATAAAATATTTTTTTTTAGATTTTGTAACTGGATAAAATTAATTACATTTTGTTTAGTAAATAAAAAAATATGCTATTTAAATATTTTATTTCTGTTTTTCCCTGTTTTTTATAATATGAATGTTTTATTTTATTTTTCACTTTGTCAAGAATACGTACTTATATTTTATTGAATGATTAGCCAGAGCAGTTTTATTATCCTGATCATTTTCTTTTTTCCCGAGTTGTTTTATCCTCTTTTTGAGTAACTGCGACGACTCTCCAATATAGACCTTGTTACAATCTGTGCAATTAATTTTGTGAATATTATGTTTGGTGTCCTAATAACACCAAAGGACACCAAATTAATTAATAAAGGACACATTAAAAGATTATTATATATATACCCGGCTGAATTTCTCTTGAACGGATAACATTATAATAAAACAAAAAAAAACTTATTTCATAATTTTTAGTCAAGTTTAGAATTTTGACCTTTTTTTAGAAAACAAAAATTTCGGGGTACCCCAAACCCTATACAACTTTGAAATTTCAAATGGGATCCTATACTTTCCAATACATCATTTTAAAGGATTTTTTACACCGAAATCAATGGTGCAATTAGATTTCAATTTGGTCAATTAATAACAAAGTTATGACACAAAGTTCGAAACAAAATACATTTTGATTGTTTCAGTACTAATTACTTTAAACTGCTTTGCATTTCTTTTGTTACATGGGAAATAATTTGTAAATAAATAATTAATTTATTAGGTATAATTCGTAATAAATGTTTCTTTTTAAGATGCAGAGAAGAAACAGAATAAGCCCCTTTATGTTCGGTGAAGGTAGAGCTGTTTACATTTACTGATATTGTTTATCCAAATGGTCTTAAGTAAGCGAACTTTAATTCCTGGAAATAGATAACTATTACAACAATGCCTACTTGCCTACATTCAGAATTAATCAGTTAGTCAAAATGAACCGAAGAGTGCAGATTTCCCGTGAGGAAAAAGTTGATATGTACCATTCTTTTATTGAGAGTGGTGGTATCGCTCGTTGTGCAGCTGTGTTGTACTCCCAGAAATTTCCCGCTCGTCCTCAAGTGAGCCACAAAACATTGTGTGTGGGTGTCCCGCACACAATTCTCTGCAAGTGAGACATTACTTAAATCGGCACTACTGGGACCAGTGTATAGGACCTCACGGCCCCATCTGTTGGCCTCCTTGGTCGCCCGATCTAACTCCGTTAGACTTTTTTTTGTGGGGACATTTGAAACATATTGTTTATGCTGATCATAATCCTGCAATATCAGTTGAAGAACTGCACCAAAGAGTGGAAAATGCTTGTCGATTGGTCTCTCCTCAGTCCATCGCACTGAGCACCAACGAAGAGTGGCTAAGAAGAGCGAATCTTTGGATCTTCAAAGAAGGCAGGCAGTTTGAACATGAGATGTAGGTTCGCCAACCTCTGCAGGTACGATGGAATTTTTTTAGTATTAAAAACAGCTAACAAAATTTATTGTCCTTTTTTCGACCTTTATGCCATAACTTTGTTATTAATTGACCAAATTGAAATCTGATTGCACCATTGATTTCGGTGTAAAAAATCCTTTAAAATGGTGTATTGGAAAGTATAGAATCCCATTTGAAATTTCAAAGTTGTATAGGGTTTGGGGTACCCCGAAATTTTTGTTTTCTAAAAAAAGGTCAAAATCCTAAACTAGACTAAAAATTATGAAATACGTATTTTTTTTGTTTTATTATAACGTTATCCGTTCAAGAGAAATTCAGCCGGGCCATCTAAAAAGGACACCCTGTATATGCAGGGTGTCCCAGCATATGTGTCCACCCCCTTTTCCTCCTAGAGTTGTTGGAATTTCTAAATGAAACTAGGTAGGTCATAGTTATGTTGCATGAGGTTTCTTTTGAAGGTTTAGTTGACTTTGTAACATTGCCGACATTATGCTTGTAGAAATAATGGAAAAGAACGACTCCCAGTTGGTAAACATTAGGATCTAAAAGGTGAAACTGCTAACTCGCCAGCTTATGTCATCTACTTAGACTCTAGAAGATTAACTGTGATAGAACTAGTTGGTTAATACTCATATAATTTTAAACAAGTGCTTATAAAATTATATATATATATATATATATATATATATATATATATATATATATATATATATATACACAGGGTGTCCCAGCATATGTGTCCACCCCCTTTTTCTCCTAGAGTTGTTGGAATTTCGAAATGAAACTTGGTAGGTTATAGTTACGTTGCATGAGGTTTCTTTTGAAGGTTTAGTTGACTTTGTAATATTCTCCACTTTTTCTCGTGAGTTTCCAATGGCAACAGGTATATATTATGACGAATTCTGATAGAAAATTTAATTTTAAGACTAATTTATTCCGAGACATCTTTTGATCCGACGCACCGTTTGCGCGTAAAACGCAAAAAACTGAAAAATATCGCCCTTTTGTAGACAAATTCCTATTTATCACTGAAACCAAGCCTTGTACGTAAAAACACCTCTATACAAACGTTGTAGCCTATTAATTTTCCTTTCAGATGATACCAAGATCAAAGTTGTAGATTGAATATTTAACGGGATATTATGAGTGAAATATATACCTTAAAAGTTTTAAAAAATAACAATTCAGAAAATCAATATGAATAGAAAAAAAATAGCTGTCATAAACAATAAAAAAAAAGTATGTACTTATTTACTTAATGGAAAAAAAGTAAATACAAATTATTATAAAACAGAACAGAATAAATTTCTCTTTCCATATGAACGACAAACTAAAAAACAAATTTCCCTTTGTTTAAAAAAAAAGTAATCAGTTTCCAAAGAAAGTTACATTGTTTAAAAAAATATTAACTTCACTAAATATGGCAAAAATCATTTTAAATGTTCAAAATGTCCACCTTCAACATTAATACATTGCACAAGTCTCTTCAGGAAATCATTCTGAGCATTTAAAATCTCATCTATTTTTAATTGTGCAACTGACTGAGTTATCCGATCCATCGTGTCCTCTTTATTCCTCTGACATTCCCCAAAAATTAGGAGCATGTCTACATAGAAATCGAAAGCCGGCATATTTAAGAAGAAGAAGGTACGTTCTATCACTGAATGGACAACTGATACTAGCAACTAATTTTTAAGTCCAATTTCTTATCAATGCCACATTATACCAAATAATCTTAATTCCATTGTAACAGCAAACAGCCTCTTTCAACTAAGTACATTAACAATGAGGATTAGGAGCAGAAGTAAATCCTCACATATGTTTTCATCCTTTTCTTTCTTATCATTATTACTCAAGAATTAATACATAAAAATCATCCCAGTGAATAAGTGTTTAACTCGAATTTCCTTGATTTCCAGTGGTCTTCTTTGAAAATTAATGAAAAATCTGGTTTTCATACTCTACCGAAGAAATATGGCAAAAAGAATAAGTAAAAAATCTGGAACATGCAACACACAACTTTCACTTACCACCTTAGTCGGAGTAGGTTAAATTATTTTAAGCTATTAATATCCATGTTTTTCCACCCATCTCATCAATCGACCCAACATTTGTTTTCATTCATAATATCCCGTTAAATATTCAATCTACAACTTTGATCTTGGTATCACTTGAAAGGAAAATTAATAGGCTACAACGTTTGTATAGAGGTAAATGAAAAACGTCCTGTTCCTTCACAAAAGTTTATTTTTCTACGCGAGCGCTTTCGGAAACTTTGAGGTTGCTGGCAGAGAAGGAAGATCTTGTGGTAAATGAAAAACGTCCTGTTCCTTCACAAAAGTTTATTTTTCTACGCGAGCGCTTTCGGTAGCTCCTGCTACCATCCTCAGAGCTGTGACAAAATTAATACAATAAAACAGTTTTTGTTGCATAATGGTAATCTTCTTAATATTAAAATCCTAAACCTACACGTAAAATAATAAATAAATAATCACAATAATTTTGGTTCGTCAACACAAACATTAAAAACAATACAATGCAAACAAAAACAAAAGTCATAAGTGATAAAATGAAATGGCTAAAGTTGAGGAGAGAGACTCACCTATGATGAGTTCAGCTTCACTGCTGAGGGCTGACTGAAGGGAAGCCGGGAGAGAGCCTGCACAGAGAAATGACTCAACATATCAGTTTGATACGCGTCTGTCCTTTTATTTAAATTACACGAGCTCAGGATCTTATCTATACGTATCTCTATACTTTCTAGGACGTACATCTGCGCAGACTTCTTCCGGCAATGTAAAATATATAGTGAATGGTCAGCCTCGCTGTGTCCCGCTGCGAGACAGTGTTGACGAAATTCTGAATCCGACCTGGTTTTATGTTCTCTAGCTCTTATTTTGAGTTTTCTACCAGTTTGCCCTACGTACGATCCATAACAGAGGCCACATACGATTTTATAGACACCACTCTTATTCCCCGTGTCTATCTTATCCTTGACGTCACAGAGAGCATTAGCCAATGAGGGAGCATTTTTAGAGGCCACCTTAACATTCGCTTTACGTACAAGGCTTGGTTTCAGTGATAAATAGGAATTTGTCTACAAAAGGGCGATATTTTTCAGTTTTTTGCGTTTTACGCGCAAACGGTGCGTCGGATCAAAAGATGTCTCGGAATAAATTAGTCTTAAAATTAAATTTTCTATCAGAATTCGTCATAAAATATACCTGTTGCCATTGGAAACTCACGAGTTAGATGCGCTGGAGAAAAAGTGGAGAATGTTACAAAGTCAACTAAACCTTCAAAAGAAACCTCATGCAACATAACTATGACCTACCAAGTTTCATTTCAAAATTCCAACAACTCTAGGAGAAAAAGGGGGTGGACACATATGCTGGGACACCCTGTGTGTATATATATATATATATATATATATATATATATATATATATATATATATAATTTTATAAGCACTTGTTTAAAATTATATGAGTATTAACCAACTAGTTCTATCACAGTTAATCTTCTAGAGTCTAAGTAGATGACATAAGCTGGCGAGTTAGTAGTTTCACCTTTTAGCTCCTAATGTTTACCAACTGGGAGTCGTTCTTTTCCATTATTTCTACAAGCATAATGTCGGCAATGTTACCTCTGCTTGACCACAGATGATGTAACTGTGAGTATAAATACATTTCCTGAGACTACTCTTTAGGTCTCCTACATTTGAAAATCTGTTTCGATCTAAATAAATATCCAATAAAATAAGAATATCCTGGGGGGATTCAGCCAGATATTGAAATTGAGGGCCTGAAATATAAAATTTACTAATATAAACTCTACATTTTCTTTAAAAATTATCCAATAGATCATCATATCTATAAATCAAATTCTTATGAGTTTTTTTAATAATTAACTTCACTTGATATATAACATAGTATACAATTAGAATTGTGCGTTATGGTTAAAAATAATTGAACAGTTAACAGTAGAATGAATAAAATTGACTGAGACATTCGTTCTTGGAGAAATGGTAACTTCATGTATTTTTATACTCCAATAATAGGTTAATAGCAAAATGTTTCTTACGAACAATTTTATAAGTTAATACAAATACGTCCATATTCGATCCATATAGAAAATTTGCTATATATATATATATATATATATATATATATATATATATATATATATATATACACATACGTTATAATGTCTGAAAATGTATTAAGTTTGAATTACTCCACATAGAGGGCAAATAAAAGACAAGCCTAGTGAACAACGTAGTCGTATCTATGAATTTGTACTATTGAATATAAATAAGAAAAATCCTGGGTGCTCTTATGGTTTACTTCTGTTGATGTGCGTTTCTGTGGAAGCTGGCATTTCAATATAATCCACTACTCATAGAACATATTTTTTTTTTTGGTAATTGAAAACAAAATTAATAGTAATATTTTTTTTCTGTAACTATACTTTTGCTAAATTAATGCAGCTAATCTTCATTTAAATTTTTTATTTTACTATTATTTATTGTACAGTAAATAAATTAAATATTTTTGACAATGAAATATGATTCCAGTTGTAAAATAATTCTTTATTTTGTGATATTCAAGAGGAAGTATGCAAATATTAAATAAATAATATATTTTTTTAATTTGTAGTTAACTACTGGGTTATTAATTTATTTGTCTTCACATTATAATTAGGTTTCAGAAAATGATGTTCATTAAGCATTCCTTTAAACAATGCATTTTGGAACCTTGCATGCAAATTACTTGAGGATATTTTTATATAAGTGTCATGGTGCATGTACTTAGACCATACCTTCTAAATAAATGAAAATGTTCTATACGAGTACAAGTTTGTAAAATGACGCAGTATTTCCCCCCAGGTGTTTTCACCATGTGTACAGTGTGTGATTGTAAGTGCCAGTTTTCTCGTAATCTAATTCTGATGCAAGCATATGCAGTACACATGTTTTCTTTCATCTACTCTCTTTGTGATTAGAATTTTCTATATGAATATTGGATATTGTTAATTATTAGTCATTATCACTTTAGCTACAATGGTTATCCACTTCATTTCAGGTGCAAGCAATTATAGATCAGCACCATGACGTTAAAACAGCCACAAAAGTTAGGTTTCAAGAACCCTCAAATGGAACAAGTGATACTGGACAAAACGAGAAAGAGCAAACACCTGTAAGAAATTCATATTGCATAATTGTTTTCCTTCTTTTGTAATGGATATAGCTATAGTTGGAGACAATACCTGCATGTCTTGAGTATTTTTAAGAAATTCTATTATAGTTATATGGTTCTGGAAAAATTCTTATCCATGTGGGTTTTGACTTACCTATATAAATTTTGGTTTGTCTGAAAATTATGCCAAAATAGCTATAAAAAACTCTCCTCATGTAAGAGCCTTTTGGGAGCTGGGTCTTCTTCTGAAAACTAAATTCAATGTCATTGAATCTAATGAACTGAACTAAGTTGAATATGTGAGGGTTAAAACAATTAGTTTCTAGAAATTCTTCTTCTTTGGGAAGGACACAATAAGCTATAGCTAAAGCTATTTTCTGATGAAGATAGTTGCTGAAACTTTATACTAGTATGCATTTGTAGATACCCTCTGCTCCACTAAGAGTTAAAGGAAATAGTAGTAGTTTCTTCTGAAGTTTCTCTAGGAATTAATGTTGAAATATGTCTGATACAATAAATAAGTCAAGGAATTGATTTCAATTGGTGTAAAAATTGTCAAACCTTCCGTCTGATATTAAATTTGAATTTTATAAATATAAACCCTCAACATTTTCAGCTATCATTTAGTTATTAGAAATTTAATATTTGATTGAATTTACTTTACCAAAATAAACTCGACAGAAGTACTGACATAATGTAAATTGTTCTATTTATAATATATATGAGCTTGTGTAAATGTTATTCATAATTATATAGACAATGTTCCATCTTTATTCTGTTATTTTAGGCAGAAGCCAAAGAAGAAGAAGTAAAAAATGAAGCTGAAGGAGTTAATAGTGGCAACAAAACTCTAATGGTGGCAAATCGGACACCATCTTCTGAGAAACCATCAAGAACTCCGTAATTACACTTTTTATTTTTGAATTATATTTATTTCTTTAAATGATAAAATATTCAGTGGAAATAACTTTTATTTACTAGTCTTAAAATACATTTTGTTGAAACTTTGGTAAATTTGATAAACTCTTGAAAGTTTTGGTAACTTCTGTTGATAATAAGGATATATTTATGTCTGGTAAATAGATATTATGCTTTGCCATCTAATTTGAAGTTCAGGCTTCATAAGAAGAGTTATCTTTCCAGGCTATCAAAAAAAGCCAGGGGAGTTTATTGGTGTGACATCTGAATGCAGATCGGAAAAACTGTGCCATGTTTCCACTTGTCCACTTAACTTTCCTAAATCATAGGAAGTGTAGAGAAAATCTAAAAATGACAAAGTGCTATTATTTTGATATGGGAAAATATATTACGATAAACTAGGTATAAAAGGAGGGGCTGAGCTTTCTTGAAACATCTCACTCATACTCCCTACTTTATGCCTTGTAAACACCTCTAGGATGGTTTCTCTCCTGTATTTTTATATTTATATCATCAAAGGGTTCATTAGATAGTGCAAGATGCAACTAACATACAGAAGATTAATTAATTCTTCTTAAATCTTCTACTCGTAATAACTTCTATGAAATGTACTAATATTGCAAACAATAATAGATTTTTTCCTAAAGGCACCTGGGCAAGCCTATACAATAAGATCCTGAAAGAAAAATAGTATATCATGCATCGTGGATGAAGTATTTCTTGGTAGACTATATACGAACTTAACTACTGTTCTTGTGATTACATATGTTAATTTCAATAACTACATGCTACATTTTATTATTCATAAAATTAGGCAGAGAATGAAAAGAGGCAGAGTTGAAATGTTCAATGATTAGATTAAAGAGTAACTGAAACAAAGGAACTCCTTTGAGACATGACCCATCCTAAGAGCCTTTCATTTGTCTTAAAAAAAAACTTACTTTACTAGTTATTTGATTACAAGAAAGAAGAAGACAGGTATGTTCATTGAAGTTAGCTAAAATATATTTGGAATCTAAGGGCTTTTTCATGTGTAAATACATCATAATATGAAAGCAATGAATAAGCTTGTCATTTTTGAAAATCTTGTTAATTTACTGCACATACAACAAAACAGGGTTTAAAATTTTAAAAGTATTAATGTACTGCGTATTCATGAAAACAACGAATTAGTTTTGTAGTGTGTTTATTTACTATGCATTTTGTACATTATACTTAATATATATTTAAGATTGAGTCAGAGAATTCTGTTTCAAGTTTAGATTTGAAAATGCTTCTTAGGGCTATCCAATGATGTATAAACCCAAAAAACGCATACCATCCCAAGAAATTGTATGTAAATTTCTTATAAGCGTTTATGAATCTTTCTGATTTGCAACAATGGAGATTTGAATCTATAAAAAACCTTTCACAATTCATTTTTTGAAAAAGATTTTGGTTAGAAGGTGATTGAAATTTTACTTTTTATTTTTATAGGGATGAAGGAAATGTCAGAAGAATGCATACTGCTATTAAATTAAATGAAGTTATTGTAAATAGATCTCATGATGCACAATTAGTCATCCTTAATCTTCCTGGACCTCCAAGAGATACATCACTTGAGAGAGAAGCTAACTGTATCCTTTCTTTATGCTTCTTTTTTTTTTTTTTTTTTTCATTTTTGAAGAGCGTTCTTATTGCTTAATAATGTGTTTATTGTGTGATAATATATTATTTATTCATTTTTTACTTTTTCCTCTTAAAGTATTACATTTAAAGAAAAACATTGATTAGATTATTTCTAAATCACAATCTACTTTTGAATAATTATTCAATTCATTTAATATTTTTACTTCATTTTTGTAATATTCAAAGTAACATATCTATTTTATATTTGTGGTACATTGACTCCCAAGACCATTGTCACCAAGCTATTTACTGGTGACCACCTCTTCTAAACATCTGTGGGTAAGTCATGACTATTTTCAGGAAGCTCATTGCTGGAAAATGTCAATACCCCAGGCTGGATCTCTAAATTGTTACCCCAATATACTAACCGCACAGTTAGTGGCGCGGTTGGTATATTATTAATGTAATTTTAGCGTTTTTATTTCCTTTGTTGGGTTAAAATGATATAGTGTTTGTGTCAAGTGTATTTTCATTTTTATTGACACCCACATTTTAACATGCAAATTAAAGTTTATTTCTCATATTCATTTGAAGTTAAATACTTTCCATTATATACTTATATCCAAAAATTGAGTCATTATATCCTTTATCTGAATCCTGTCAAACCCTCTTTTGGCGGTTTGCTCAATAGTCTAACTCTATACTAAGCAGTCATTTTATTTTTGTTAAACTGCATATTAGGATTGGGGATAGAAAAATATATTTGATAATATAAATGAAATTAAGCACTCATATATATATATATATATATATATATATATATATATATATATATATATATAATACATATATATTTATATATATATATATATATATAAACTGAAAACCATTATTAAAAAATTTATTTCAATGCTTAAATTTTGTATTGTTAAAACATGAAATTGTAAAAATTGATTGTTTTAGTAAATCTAGCATTACTTAGCATTATGTATTGAAATATTAATAACCTTCAACATACAGAAATTTGTGATTTTCTTAATAAAGTAAATAGATATGGAATTTTTGGAAGTACTAACTGAAGGCTTAGAAAGGGTGCTCATGGTTCGTGGAGGTGGACGAGAAGTGATAACTATTTACTCATGAAGAATTAGTTTCACAATGAAAATTTACTCTGCTTTTAGCTTTTGGGTGCAAAAGCAGTTGTTAACTTTACTTAATTACACTAACTTAATGCTATTTTAAAAGTGTTACCTCAATCATGTGTAAAAATACAATTCCTGGGAGAATTTGTATTCTTGGAAGAGTGTTTGTCCATATTTACATTTACAAATAAGCTCTAAGAAATGTATGACAAGTACATGTGCTAACTTAAGTGAAAAGTATTTCCATTTTTAATACTAATTAATAGACCTGAATTTTATTTTTGACGTTATGTCTTCTAACATGAGTAATCAGATAGGAATTTCATAGATAACTATGTTCTAAAGATATTAAAACTGCCTTTTTTTGTCGTAATGGATAGAGCATGATGGTCTAATTCATGTATAATCTTTTACGATAAACAGTGATATTTGCAAAATATGTATGGTATATAAAAGTGATATATAATTTTAAAAATGGAAAGAAAGAATAAGAAAAATAACAATAAATCAAATTGTTTAACCTAATTAACATGATGACATAAACAGAATGTAAATTCCATATTCAAGGGTATTGCCATGTTTCTTGTCTCTACTAAATTTAAAATAGCCGTTAGAATTTTAATATATAATGAAACCAAGATGTTCATTGATTTTATAACAGTACATTTAATTATAATTAAAAAGTGTACATCTAAATAAAATATCTTTAGTAAAAAAAGTATCAATATTGTTATGATTTAGTAGTAAAATTAAATCAATTTTTGGTGGTTCATAAAAAATTCTTCACCAGAATATATTTATTTAATTTTTTCTTTATTTGGCAGAGGGTCGATGAAGCAGAACACCATTTGTTTTTGTTCAACTATTTTATTTCATCTATTTTGCCCGACATGTTTCGTGCCTTAATTCGCACCTCTTCAGGGGCTTTCCTTATCGGGAAGTCCTCCCTTCATGTGTACTGGCTTGAGACAAGGGAGGACTTCCCGATAAGGAAAGCCCCTGAAGAGGTGCGAATTAAGGCACGAAACATGTCGGGCAAAATAGATGAAATAAAATAGTTGAACAAAAACAAATGGTGTTCTGCTTTATCGACCCTCTGCGAAATAAAGAAAAAAGATTAAGTGGAAAATATATATTGGGTCATATTCAGAAGAATTTATTTAATTATATACATGCAACCAGATGTTCTGCTAACAAATACATAATTTGATACATTATGGGCCACATATAATATAAAGATTTATTAAATGCAGCAAACGTTTGGTCTTAACAGGCTTTTATAAGATCAAAATGGCTATAACAAACAAAAGAATACATCAGCCCAATAAACATATCATATTGGTATAAGCACAAGAAAAGTTCAAAATTTGAATCACAAGAGCAGCCAACCAATAGTGAACACAAAGAAATAACAAAGAATGTAAGAGAAATAATCGGATAGAGAGACTCAGAAATGTCAGTGGGCTCGCAATGAGGGTAGCATTGGGGAATCGATATACTGTCATTCAATTCTAACCTTAGTATCAAAACCAATCTAATATATTCTAAAATATTCAGGTATGATACCTACATTTCAAGGGCATCATTGTACAGCCTATGCACATTATTTAAGTTATTATTGCTCTTATCTTCTTTGGTACTTCTTTGTGTAGCATACTTCCTGGATGCTCTGGTGATTCATATTTTAAATTTTTGTTTTTCTTTTTTTTATGTTAATACCAATTTGATATATTGATCATTCTGATACGTTCTAATGTTTCTTGTAGCCAGTTTGTGCTTATGATGCCCTGTTTAGACCAAATTCACTTTGCATTTAGTAAATGTATTCTCGTGAAGAAGACTTTTTGTTACAAGTGATTTCTACGTCTTTGCTTGATGCACCCCAATCATAGGGCTAAATAAATTATCTTTAGGAGCAAAACTGAAGGCTATCAACTCATGAAATTTTATTTACTGTCCTGCAATAATAAATGGTAGTTTTTATTTATTTATTAAATTTTAGTTTTTACTTATTGTTTTATCGTGTTCTACTGATATTTTTATCATGTTCACCATATTTTGGAATAATATTTTTATTAGTTTTAAAGTTCAATATAAATAAAAAATAATTAATGTAGAATTTAAGTTATTTACTTCTGCCTTCAGATTAAATTTCGGCAAATCCTTAAATTTAAAATGTATCAAAACATAGACCCAATGAAATCTGTTTTAATTTTAATTGATTGCAATTCACAACATTCTAAGCACCAACAGAGAATTTGATACTTAAAAAATTACTTAATTTAAGAGGAAAACGTTATCAAATTTTCTTTTAATGCTTTAAATCTCCTTTTGTGTCAATTCTTTTAAAGAGTAAGGGTTCCATTTTGTAACAAATTATTAATTAACAAATTAGGATAACTTATTAAAGTAATTAAGTAGTATCACTTTAGCATTAAAATTTCCCTAGGTTGCATAACGTAAAAATATCAGATTAGGACAAAAATAAAACTGTTTAATAAAAAATACTTTTCTTCATTCTTTAACTCAAATAAATTACTAGATTTAAACTAAAGGCTAAAGATGTAAATTGTATTTAATTTTAATAACTATAACAAAAAGAATAGAGAAAAATAAGCATAAAATGATGAATTAATATTATCAGAATGCTATATGAAGGCCTAAGACAGGTGAACTAGTAAAAACTTGAAAATCTTCTAACCTTCGTATACAAATGTTCTTGACTTGATAGAAATATATATCAATGAATGTTCATCTACTTCTCAATTAATAACTAGTTAAATAAAATACTAAAAATGGATGAATTAGTTTTATATTGGCCTACTTGAAATACGCTAAATATTTGTTTCTATGTAATAGTTTTTAAATACTTGTTTCTATATTTGATACTGATTTTTCATTTTAACTTCTAATAATTTTACTATTTTATGTTGTTACTTGCAACGTTTCTTAATTATTTTCATATAAGGCAATATCGAGTTGTAATATTTGGCAATGCCCTTGATTTTAAGAAAATAATAAAAATTAAAAAAAAAAAAAAAAAAAAAAAAAAAATGTACTCAAATCGAGTTTTAAAATAACTTTAAAATTGCAATTTTCATCAATAGTAGGCAATTGTTTTGCATTTGCCAATACTAGTCAATTAGCTAAGGTAAGACTTGTACAATTTTAGTAGAGTTTTCTCCATCCAATAAAGATATGTAAATAGTTCATGTCAAAACACCAACCTCGATAATCTAATTTTTATTGGGTGAAAAATATTATTTAAAGAGCAAAAATAGACTTCCTATTCTACTTTTAATAGGTAAGATCACCCTAAGCTTTAAAAGTAAAAGTATTTTAAAAATTCAAATTTCTGTTTTAACATTTATAAACACCCTTTCACTAATTGTAGCAGCAAATCTTACCAACATATTTTCCCTAGAAATCTAAATCATAATGTTAAATGTGAAATATATGGAAACTGTGATTTATCATCCAACATATCTTTTGATTTACT